>JASDQU010011538.1:174709-194916 GCA_032191745.1 Picea mariana | reverse complement strand
GATACAGTGGCATGTCTATTTCCCATAAAATCATTCTCATTTTATTACATGACTCCTTCATCACATGTATAAGTTTTCATTAAATATATTATTGTTGCTTTCACTTTGGTTGGTTTGTGTCATTGCAGATTTGATCGCACAAGAGCACCGGAGCGAAGCAGAGACAACAAAGATATAAGGAAGTGATATCTAAAGGTATGTAATCCATTCCTTATTTGGTAGTAAATTCAATGATTGTAACTTAGGGAAAGCGTCATGTCCTGTCTTGTTTTGTTCTAGATCTAGGTGTATTTAGGGAGATCAATTTATGTCCACATTTACCGATTTATCCAACAACACTAAGTCTCTACTTGAGCTTTGAAGTCTTTGAGATGCTCAAAAACCTCTGACATTTGCCTGAAAAAATACAACCAAGTGTATCGTGATAAATCATCAATAAATGTAAGAAAATACCTTTCTTTTTTGATGGATGGATGAGGAAAGGGTCCCATCATATCACTATGGATGAGGTCCAAAGGAGAGGAGTCCCTCCAGACCTTCCTTTTCTCAAACTTCTCTTGAGGATGTTTACTGCTATGGGGAAATTCCCCCTAAACTGGGTCTAAGGAAGAGTCATAGCAATAAATCCCTTAAAATACTAACTTATATTTAATCTACCCCAAAACCATATAGAATAAGTGATAAAAGAAAGAGAGAAGAGAAGATTAATGAGTGTACCTTAAACCCTTATGGTTGATGTAGACCTATTTCACTTGTTGTTTCCTCCTAGATCACAGATCTCCTCCCAAAGATGACCTGGAAGGGGTTAAGAATACAATGCAACAACATATAAAATCTCTAGCAATCACTTTAAAATCCTAAATATATATATATATAAATGCTCAAATTAACAAGAACATGTACACATAGGGTTTTGGGACAAACATAATCTATTTTATTCAAATTCAAGATAAAAGGTTACAACCTTTGTTTGCAAACACCGCTCAACGAACCAATTCTGGGATCCTATGTTGTGGATCCAAGTGCATCAATCCCACATAATATTCTCACAACCAACATACCATCAAGGGAAGAGGGGAGGGTTGCATAGGGAGAATGGATGGAGGGGAAAGCTGAGGCTAAAAATCAGAGCAAGATGCAAATCTTGGGCAATGAGAGGGAAAGGATTTTGGCATAGTTTTCTTATTCTCTTGTTCATATATCTAAATGACTCCCCAATACCTCTTTTTATATGATAAAAATATGGTTATTCATTTTGGGAACGAGATACAAGGGGTAAAAGGGGTGAAATACATGCAATTTTATATTTTTTTCAACTTTTGGAAGTAAACACGGGCTAACTAGAATGCATCAAGTGTATGTACATGGGATAACTAGGATGCAACAAGAATATGTATGTGGGCTAACTAGCATGAAGCTCCCATGTGTATGCAAACTATTAGTGCAACAAGGCACGTACAATATCCAAAAAAAAAATTTTTAGAAGGAAACCTCAACAGTATGTTTGGAAAATTATGCAAATGGATGGGCCAATGTCTTGGATGCATAGATGTAGATTTTTTGGACTATAACATATGCCCCCTAATTTGTGAGGTCAGAAGAGAAACCAATGTCTGAAATATATTACAATATCTTTACACAGTGGGAAGGCACGGAGTTGAGTGAGTTCGAGACGAGTGTTCGTGAGCGTGTCATCTACAAAATAATGATAATCTCTCCGAGGAGGGCATACATGTGCTTGGGATAAACTAAGCATGGCTACCAATCAAGTACACTATAGATCCATGTCATAAAAATAATCATGACTACAAGACAAATATGAATGTCTATAAAGTGTAGCTGTGAAAAATAGACAACGGATCTACATCTCAAAATCATCTGAAGATATACAAGTACAATCTGATATGTATCATCATGAAGCATCAATGCATGTGGCTGGAGATGATAACTTCATAGCTCGAGCAACAACTTCAAGATATTCAAAACTCAGGTAGGAGTACAATAGTAGTGTAAGACTCACTACTATGAGGTCTTCGACATGTCATCGGGGAAAGACTGGAGGACCTCGATCATCAGGCACATAAATTCATTGATTCTGAATCTGAACTTGAATAGATTCTTGGGATGGCCAACTCATGAAATTCAAGAGATCAACTGCATAATTGATGAAGGAGCATCGTCATCAAATCCCACGTGGAGGGACAATTCAGTGCTATAACGCGCATTTTTAATTATTTGGAATCTAAAAGCTGGTGTTTCCTGTAGATCGTTTTTGAACGAATGATTGAAGAAGAGAGAAATGCTTGGAAGCTGAATGATCATGAGAGATCTGGGATTTTCACTCTCATACTTTAATGTAACGGGGCTTGAGTAGTTGTTAGTTGTTACTTTGATAGGAGAGGTAGTCAGAGGGAACCCTAGAGGACCTCTTGTATATGTAGATGCATTGTATTCCTAAATGAGGCTGCTGCAAATTAGTAGGAGATTGTTGTGATTTAGTTACTTTTTTATCATAGTTGTAGCCATTTACGTTGAATGAATATAATAGAGGAAATTTGATCCAATGCATGGTGTTTCTATTGTTTACAGTTTCTCTATTATTTTGTGGTTCCATGAATGAATGAGAAATATTCTTGAATGTATGAAATTGTGAAGTGTTAAGTAAGTTTCAATTGCTTCTCTTCTTTGAGTTCATGCAAGGTGTGCATATTGTCTGCAAGGAGTGCATCGATAGTGTAGATTTCGACTCAAAATCTCAAGAGATCTATCCTTGAACTTGTATCAGAAGAAGTGCACAGAGCCGCACAAAGGGTGCGTAGGTCGAGTCGAGTAATTGAATCCCTCAACCATAGGAAAGGTTGAAGGATATCTATTGCAAGGAGTGCATAGAGTTGGAAAGTTTCTAAGTGTCAAAGAGCTATCGTGAAGGGTCACAAGGTGTGTGAGAAGGATTCCTGAGAATCCCTGATTTTGCAGAGTGGAACAAGCTCAGGAGAGATAGAGGTTTTGAAGAGTTTATAGGAAGAGCCAAGGGTTTAATTCACCTCATATAACCAAGCTCAGAAGGGAGAGCGGTTCCAAAGTTCAGTTGAAACCACTTAGAAAATTTTCTAAGTGTTAAAAGTTTGATTTGTTCGAAGGAGGAGTGAAAGCCTTCAAAGTATATGAAGGAAGACAACTAAGAAGGGTTAGAGACCCAAAGTATTTGATAGGGAGGATCCCATCGAAAGGTACCGAAGTAACGTTAGATATCCCTTCGGGTAAAGTTACAATCATTTATAGTTTTCATATCGAAAGATTTGAAGAGTTTAGGAGTGAAAAAGTATCGAAGTCCGAAGCTATGAAGAGATCCTAGCTATTGGCTGGAAGGAGGGGATGTGGCGATGGACAAGCGAATTCAGGTATTCACGATTTGGAGAAATTGCACCAAGCCATTTTTGCGAAGTAGATCTTAGTTGTCGGTTGTAGAGGGTTGTGGACCATTGATCTGGTCCAAGAGACTTTGTTGATCCGGACTTCAGAATATTTTTGTGGGGCAAGGTACAAATTTCACAAAGTTGCGAAGTGAAAAGCGGTTCTAGACCATTGGATCTAGAAGGGCAGGTGGAGGATATCCACGCATTTCAAAGAGAAGGTACTCCGGAAGAAAGCAGGTGCAGAGTTGGGAGAACTCTTGAAGGGCTGGGAGCCGAGGGAAGATATGGGTCATCCAAGTCCGAAGGACAGGTCTCATCAGATCCTGTGCTTCAAAGAAGAAGCATTCTTGAGGAAAGTGGAGAGCGGGTGGAGTGAAGCTCGTGGAGAACCAGAGTAACATACTCCATCCAAGCCATCCATCAGGAATGACAGGTGTTAGCAGATCGTGGACTCTGGGGGTTTTTATCACTTCAGAGGTTTGTCACTCTGGAGGATTTACATAGAGGTTGCTCGAAAAGCGTCGAAGCACCGGAGCTCGAATTTTTTTTGGGTCATCGAATTTGGTGAAGTCTGTGGACTGTTGATTCGCAGAGGGGGCACGTGGAGTGCAAAGATTCACTCCAAGGAAAGGACATTTCAAAGGAAATTGAAAGTTGAGAACACGATAACTCTCGAAGGGTGGAGTTCGTGACTTCATCTAAACCGTCCATTTAAACAGGATGTGTGGTGAGCGATTAGTCACTGCGGAGGATTTAAATTATGAGAGTAATAACACAGAGGAGCGTTGACTGCTAGTCACCAGGAGTGGAGACGAAGAGAAGATATAGACAGTTGATCAGAGCAGACGCGTGGCACCTTGTCTATAACTTCAGGTAGAGAGAACTCCAGGATAAAGGGGTGTTCGAAGAGCTCAGAACTCCCGAACTGAGGGGTTCCAGATCACCCCAGTGGTTAAGCCCTGGGTCATAGCCCGAGGTCACATGAAAATAGGGACTAGTGGGAGGAGCTAGCGCCCGTTGGTGTTGAGAAATTGAACAACGCTAAGGAGAGGGCCTCCAGGTTCCATACAACCTACGCCTTAAGAGGAAAGAGGTCATGTGTATAAGTTGATTTGGGGTCTAGTAGAGGCCCAAATATTGGATCTGACTTCTTGATTATAATGATCCTATACTGGGAGGTCGCGCAACCCTGAAGGAGGGTAGGGGGTCTGCATCAAGTGGTATTAGAGCCTGAAATTTTTTCTTCAGATCGTAGGCAATGGAGAGACGGTGAAAGGAGATACTTTGATACCATCAAGTGGTATCAAAGCATAATTTTTGTCTGTATATTTCAGGCAAAACGAAAGAAATGGAATGAATATAGTTTGATACCGACGAGTAGTATCAGAAAATGGAGTCCTCCCATAGAGCATCAGGTGAAGGAGGAGACATAGTATTGATGCTCTGTGAATGATGGTTGCACATATGTAGCAGAAGATAGACAACCATTTTGATTGTAGGAGAAGTTGGAGATTCTCTCAGGTGCAGAGTGGTCCACAGACTTTCCAGGAGGTAGAGTGAGACAAAGATGGCTACTGAAGGCCATAGGGGTGGTCAAGGAGAAGACCACCAACAGAAAAACAAATATGAGATAGAAAAAGAGCTCAGGGAGATAAGAGAAAAAATGGAAAATATAGCATTGAAGATGCAACAAGAGGCAAAGGTACACTGGAAGTACAAATGGCCTTTGAAGAAGAAAGAAAATTTCCTATTGAAAAGTTGTTGACCGAAAAGAAACAACATGTATTGAAAAGGTGGCTGAGGCATGCTGAAAACCTCAGTGACACAGAGGAGATGGTTCACATCTGTGAGACAGAAACTGGAAAAACCCACAGTGATGATGAGGATAAGAGATCAGTTAAGGATCTCATAAACTGACAGAAGGGAAAAAGTGAACTTTCAAGTTTCCAAGTGGGAAATGGAAGGAGATCAGTGGATGATCTCATAGACTGCCAGGAGGGTAGTGATGGAAGTTCAAATTTCTAGGTGGGAAAGGGGGGTGAAGAGAGACTATCTGAAAGTCTCAGGAGCTCAGAGGTGATTTCATCTCATCAAGGAGTGTTTATAGAAGGATATCAGAGGAGTATTCTGATCGTCGGGGGAATTTAGATATTCCTGCCAAATAGTCCAGTGGAGGCTATTACAAGCATTGAACATGAGGAGGCGATGCAACAAGCATCCAAGAAAGAGGCCATGGAGCCAAATGATTTTAAGACTATCTGTGCTTATGATGAAGATACAACAGAAGAAACAAATCCAGCAAATACTGTCAAAGAGTAGGAGGAGGAGCAGACACTGATGTCTTCCCCAACAAAAAAGGAGGAGCATGCAGTTTTTCTTACTCAGTGGGATATGGAAGTGAATTTGTTGGAGGATTGGTTGAACAATCCAGAACAAGAAAAGGACTACCAAGATGCATTCATACAAAGAGGAATAAAATTCTAGCATGAGGAGAAACTCAAGGAAGTTGGAGACATGCCATACAGGGAGATGACAAAAGTCAATCTGCTAGAAGAGGAAGTTGAGAAGTAGCTCAGTGGTGGGACTGCAGAAGTGGAATCTATAGAAAAGTGGCCAGCTAGTGCCACAGAAGATGAAGATAACATGAAGGGTCAGATTGATCAGATTGGTAAGGAGGAGAAAGAGCACACACTTTAATGTGCCCAAGATATGGAGAAAGAAGAGAATTCAGTGGAATTTCTCAAAACATTTTGCCAGGGAGATGAACACGAGGAAACTGTAGAATTGGGATCTACAACACAAGGAGATGGGTATTCAGAGGAATGGAAAAAAAAATTCATCCGAGAGGCTGAACAAAAGATGAATGCAACACTGGAGTCTGCAATAGAAGAGGAAATAGACAACATCAGTTTTTCTAATCTATGTGAAGTATTTGAAGCCCTGGAGAGAAGGGTAAATGTGCAGAGGAGGCACATCCAACAAGTCAGGTTGGAAGTTGATGAAAGGGAGATGCAACAGAGTGGGATGAAGGAGAAGAACCAACCATTGGACCAGCTGGAAGAGGTGATAGAAGATATTAAGAGGTTGATGTTAGAAGCAATGCAAGAAGCCGTTAGTAGAGAAGGATGGAACAAAAGAGAACCTATAGGAGAAGCAAGGCAAAAGAGGAAGCAAGGAAAAGGACTAGATGAACAGCTCCAGGAGAAAGTATGCGACCCTGGAGGATCTCAACAACATGACATAGGGAGCCATGAGCAAGAGCTCATGATTTTCCCAGCAGTGGAGTATGATGCAGGAGCATTGTTAGAAAATCCCACATGGGGGGACAACTTAGCGCCATAATGTGCCTTTTTAATTATTTGGAATCTAAAAGTTGGCATTTCCTGTAGATCCATTTTGAATGGATGATTGAAGAAGAATGAAATGCTCAGAAGATGAATGATTGCGAGAGATCTGGGAGTTTCACTCTCAAACTTTAATGTAATGGGGCTTGAGTAGTTGTTAGTTGTTACTTTGATAGGAGAGGTAGTTGGAGGGAACCCTAGAGGACCTCTTGTATATGCAGATTCATTGTATGCCTAAATGAGGCTGCTGCAAATTAGTAGGAGATTGTTGTGATTTAGTTATTGTTTTATCATAGTTGTATCCATTTACATTGAATCAATATAACATAGGAAATTTGATCCAATGCACGGTGTTTCTATTGTTTACAGTTTCTCTGTTATTTTGTGGTTCCATGAATGAATGAGTCATATTATTGAATGTATGAAATTGTGAAGTGTTAAGTAAGTTTCAATTGCTTCCCTTCTTTGATTTCATTCAAGGTGTGCATATTGTCGGCAAGGAGTGCGTCGACAGAGTCTATTTTGACTTAGAAGCTCAGGAGAGGTATTGTTGAACTTATATCAACAAAGGTGCATAGACTCGCGCAAAGGGTGCATAGGCCGAATCGAGTATTGGACTCCCTCAACCAGAGGAAAGTTTGGAGGATCTCTGTTACAAGGAGTGTACAGAGTTGGAAAGTTTATAAATGTCAAAGAGCTATTGTGAAGAGTTGCAAGGTGTGTGGGAAGGATTCCTGAGAATCCATGATTTTGTAGAGTGGAACAAGATCAGGAGAGATAGAGGTTCTAAAGAGTTCAGAGGAAGATCTAAGGGTTTAAGTTACCTCGTATAACCAAGCTCAGGAGGGAGAGTGGTTCCAAAGTTTAGTTGAAACCGCTTAGAAAAGTTTATAAGTGTTAAAAGTTCGAGTTGTTCAAAGGAGGAGTGAAATCCTTAAAAGTATACGAAGGAAGAAAGCTTAGAAGGGTTAGCAACCCAAATTCTTCTATAGGGAGGAATCCATCAAAAGGTACCGAAGGAATGGTAGAGATCCCTTCAGGGAAAATTACAATCGTTTATAGTTTTTATATCTGAGAGGAGTGGCACAGTGGTTACCATCAAGTTCCATCAAAACTTCACAGATAAAAATATTTAAAGAGTTAAGGAGTGAAAAAGTATCAAAGTCTGAAGCTGTGAAGAGATACTAGCTGTTGGCTGGAAGGTGGGGACCGGGCGACAGATAAGAGAATTTGGGTATTCATGATTCAGAGAAATTGCGCCAAGCCATTTTTGTGAAGCATGAATTATATCTCAGTCGTCGATTGTAGAGGGATGTGGACCATTGATCTGGTCCAAGAGACTTTTCTGATATGGACTTCGTAAGATTTGCATGGGGAAAGGTACAAAATTTTCGAAGTCATGAAGTGTGGAGCAGTTCTAGACAGTTGGATCGAGAAGGGCATGTGGTGGAGATCCATGCATTTCAAAGAAAAGTTACTTCGGAAGAAAGAAGGTGGAGAGTTGGGAGAACTCTCGAAAGACCAAGAGCTGAGGGAAGATTTGGGTCATCCAAGTCTGAAGGACAAGTGTCATCAAATCCTATGCTCTGGAGCAGAAGCACTCCAAAGGAAAGTGGAGAAAAGGTGGAGTGAAACTCGCAGAGCACCAGAGTAACGGACTCCATCCAGGTCGTCCCTCAGGAAGGACAGGTGTTAACAGATTGTGGACTCTGGAGGTTTGTCACTATGGAGGATTTGCATAGAGGTTGTTTGAAAATCGTCGAAGCACTGGAACCTGAATTTGTTGTGGGTTTTCGATCATTGGTGAAGTTTGTGGACCGTTGATTCATAGGGGGGGAACATTGAGTGCGGAGATTCACTCTGAGGAAAGGACTTCTGGAGGAAATTGAAATTTGAGAACACGAGAACTCCTAAAGCACAGAGTTTATGAGTTCATCTGAACCGTCCATTTAAACAGGATGTTGTTCGAGAGATTATTCACTGCGGAGGATTTACACACCGAGAGAAAGAACCGGGAGGAGCGTTAACTGCCAGTTCTCAGGAGTGGAGACGGAGAGAGTATATAGACCATTGATCGGATCAGAAGTGTGGTTCCTGATCTATAACTCTGGGTACAGAAAACTCCAAGAGAAAGGGGTGTTTGGAGATCTTAGAACTCCCGAAGCACGGGGTTCCAGAGCACCCCATAGGTTAATCCCTAGGTCACATCCCAAGGTCACATGCAAAGAGGGACTAGCGAGAGGAGCTAGTACCCGTTGGCGTTGAGAAATTGAACAATTCTAAGGAGAGGGCCCGCAGGTTCCATACGACCTGTGCCTTAGGAGGAAATAAGGCATGTGTATAAGTTGATTTGGGGTCTAGCAGAGGCCCGAAGAGTCAATATGAATCCTTGATTAGAAAAATCCTAGATCGGGAGGTCGTGCAACCCCGAAGGAGGGTATAGGGGGTATGCATCAATAATGGCTGACACAGGTTGGATAAAACTTCCCTTAGAAAAAAGCACAACAAAATGATGAGACTCAAACAACATATTATTGACATAAGTTTGCTAAATAGGAGGTACCACAAACTCTCCATATGTTTGGAAGAGTAACCAAATGGAGGAGGACACAACTCTATGTAACGAGAATATATTTCTAAGGTCATACTAGATCCCAATGCTTGTGAAACAAACAAAAGTATGTGCTTTGTCCAAGGGCAACTATCTTGCTGTCGATAAGAGATAATGTATATCCTGTCCCCTCTTTTTGGAATATTTAATTTTTTTTCTCTTTTTCGAATTTTTAATGAGCTTGAAATAGAATAAAAGAATGCTACGTTACAAAAGAGGAACTAGTATCATAGGCAAGAAAACTAGTTCCAAGGGCATGGAACATATTGATACTCAGTGCAAGGAGACAATTGTAGGATAATGAGAATCAAGAAAATTCCTCCATGGGTCAAGGTGTCAGATCGCAAGGGAAACAATTTCTACAGGGCTTGCATCTAAGGAATGCTTTAAAGGTTCAATAATAGCAACATGAAGCCGAAATTAGGCCAAATATGCAAGGATGAGACATGCAATGTGATTATAGTATGACACAACAAGAATTCTTCCATGTGAAGTTTTATGATCCCAAAGAAGGTAATCTCGACGATTTTTAAGGTTTAGAGAGTTTGAAAACACTAAAAGAAGGCTCTAGAGTGTTCCTTTTTCGTAATCAGTCCAGTCGGTTCAAAAAAGGGTTAAACTTATATCGAAAGGACGTCTCTTCAAAAACCATTTTAATGAGTGTGACAGAGACAAGATCACTCGGCTATCTTTTCAATTTTAATTAGTCTGAAAAGAGGTTAACTATGGACTCACAACCTTTTTCGAAATTTAGTCTCCATAGGTTGAAAAAGTATAAAACATAACTTAGGAGAACTCTCCCGTCGAGACATGTCTCCCAAGGAATACCTTTTTCGTGGATAATCTATTGACCAAAAAAAGGGTTAAACTTATGCCAAATAGATATTCCTTTTGGACCAATTAATGAGTGTGAAAGGAACAAGGTCACTCGAAGATATTTTCATATTTAGGGAGTCTGAAAAGAGCTTAACTATGGAATTTGAGGGGGTTACTTTTTCATAGATAATATCCAAGGCATGAAAAATAGATGAACCAAAACCAAGGAGAATGGCCCTTTTTCGAAAATTTAGTCTCCTAGGCCCAAAAAAGGGTTAAACTTATGCCTGAGAATACTCTCCTAGCGAACTGAAGCTCCTAGGGCATACCTTTATTCGTAAATTAACCATTTGGACCGAAAAAGGGGTAAATGACCTCCGACCAAATGTGCCTTCAAATTTTAGTTTGACGAGCGTCAAGGAAAACAAGATCACTCAACAATCTTTTCAATTTTAGAGATTCTAAAAATGTCTTAAAGAAGACTCCAAGGGGGCTTCTTTTCTTAAGTAATCCGAACGAGATTGAAAATAATAAATAAATTCTCGTTAGATGATGCTTTCAAAGTTTAAGCGAGATTGCAAGACAACAAATCATGCTCTTTGGGAGTCCCAAGGGTAAAGACCAAAAAAATATGAAGAAGAATGAGGCTTCAACACAAAGTCATGGTGGGACTAAAAGGACTACCAAGACTATGTAAAACTCATAGAATGTATGCCAAAATGCGACAAAGGATCTACCTAGGGAATACATGTATAGGAAGGCTCTACCACCTAATTACGACATGTCTAAAGCAACATAGAAGGTTCTATGTCACACTTCAATGGGATGAATCCTATGGAAAAGTGGAAAAAGTCAACAAAATGCAAGATGCAAGGTGATGAGAGCCTAACCTACATGTAAGTGTCAAAAAGAAACTTCACCACAAGATGATGTGAGTGTATCCCATCTCATAAAAATGCCAAACCAAAAGAAAAAGTTCATAAGAACACCCCAAAGATCTCTAAAAAATAAACTCAAACAACCACCAAGCCAAGAATAGGGAAAAAGAGGACCAAAATGGGACAAAAAGAGCCAAAATATTCTATAAATGGGGGTAGACAACTCATTTTAACCATTGCAAATTGGAAAATAACCAAAAAGACAAAAAAACCTCTTCTTTAAAACGCAGATTCAACGAGCTATGGTGGGCGAAAGATATTCAAATCTGAACCAAGTAAGTAGAAATGACCTCTCTCATCATTTCAATTCATCATTTGTTGTTTATTTAATTGTTTAGAGGGTGTGCTCCCTATTAAAAATGTTGGGTTTGTGTGTACGCGGGATGTCCAAGATCAATACACGTATATAGATGGGAAAAGTAAAACTTAGCACATGTATATGCGCAACTGTCTTAAAGACATCCCACGTACCTCTCTTTAAGATTTCAAAAAAAATTGAAACAAGGGACCAACCTCAATTTTTTTTTTATTCAACATGATGTATGTTCACTGGCGAGAGACAGAACATGAGGAGTTGGATATCTTGGTCGAGGAGGACCCAGGGGCCATTTCCATACTCAAGCAATGTGGTATGTGGAAATTCTTTCAATGTCCATTCATGAGAGCACAACCTAGGTTACTGGATCATTTGATAGAGTATTGGCACCCATACGCAGAGGCCTTCATGCTACAGGGATAATCATTGACTTTGACTACTGAGGATATATACTTTTTGACCGGCCTCTCCAGGAGGAGGGAACCGGTTAGTTTGAGGACCTTTCCTCCATGACCGCACAACCTAGAAGATTATATTTGCATGTACTGTGAAGATGGAACTAAGAAAGTAGGATCTCAGGTGCCAATTCATAATATCACAAGCTCAACCTTCGGATAGTACTTTACATGATTGGGAAGATCACATGATCCACAACACTTCATTTGGATTCATGTGCATAGATGCATTGTGTAGCTCAGTGTCTACAAACCACCATTTTTTACTGGAGCACCATGATGCTCACATGTATGAAAAAACAAATGACCGACTGTCGAAGAAGAGAAAACAAGAACTTCAGGTTTGGGACCGTGTTGTACGCTTTTATTTTCGAGAGATTGCCAAGCCTTATCCTATGAGAGACAACACACAACCATATTACCTCCTTTATAGCATTATGCAGGTTGGAATCTTTTTTTCCTTGATAGGGTGTAGGGAGAGTGCAGGAAGCCTTCGATGACAAATTCTTTGAATGGTGGTCTCGTCAAATTCCTGTGATCGAAGACTACCCCTACACATGGATCAGTTTCTTGAGGGATCCTGATATGTCTATGCCCCCTGACAAGGAGCACAGAGAGATAGGTACACATTAATTTATATTTTAGATTTATTTTATTTTTAATTTTAAAATAATACCCTTTTTATGGTAATGTCAAAGTACTCACTCGGTAATCTGTTATATATAGACATGGGACCAATACAACCAACTGACTTTCCTAGGAACAGGAGTCATCCTCGAGAGGATTCTGGACTAGCCACAGTAGGAGGACCAACAATCGAAAGAGGGATACAAGATGAAGAGGCTGAGAGAGTATTACGACGAGTGGAGAGGAACCTAAAAACTCTCACCCATCTAGTGTCGATGGCAGAGATTGAGGACTTACCCCCGGCCATGCAGCCACATGTTGTAGGGGTACCTAGGACTTGGGTTTAGTTGTTTCGGCGTCTTGCAAATGTTGTAGTTCATTATAATAGAGCCAACAGGCCTAGGCCATGGCTAGAATTGGACCACATATGTGCCGAGGGAACTCTTTTTCTACTCTCTTATGTAGTGAGGGATTGAGCCCAATGATGTACACCAGCTCTATTTGAGGATTTACGGCCCATTTTTGTACTTATGACATTATTTTTTGGACACATTATTATATATATTTACATATTTTTTCCTTATGGATAAATTTTTTTGAACAAATGTATTTACATATGCGTGTATGTGTGTGCTTTTACTTCTATGTGTGAGAAATATGCGACTCTAATGCATGATTAACCAATGTATCAGTTAGTTGATTATATCTCCTAGGAACATGAATATATGTAATATAATCAAAATATCATTCTAAGAGATGTACCCTAAGGAATTTTCGGTGAAGAGTGGGATCGTAGACACAGTATATTCCATTTAACTGAGACATGACCAGTTGAGCATCTAGATAAACCCGGAGGTGAGAAATACCATGTGACAAGGCATCACGCAGTAATTCTATTATGGCACTATACTCGACAACATTATTGGTCGCTTTGCCCAGAAAAATACCTCCATAAGAAATCAATTGACGAAAGGTATTGAATATCACCGAAGATGCAAAAGAAAGCATCTGAGTGTGTCGACTAGCACTGTCTGCAAACCCAATATAGACCTCAAACTCACTTGTCATCTGCCACAGTGAAAAGAAACACAATAAACTACACGTCCATAAGAAAAAAAGGAAATAAAGCTATACATTATATACAAGAATTCATTCCCACGTGACTGACATAAGCGTAATATCTCTTAAGGTAGAGTCCATTTCTAGGCTCTGATAAATCATTACCCTCGAAATAAACTAGTTGACACCCTTTTCTAAAAATTTCTTAACAAGGAATGGTCCGAACCACATGAGTAGAATTTTCCTACCCCCAAGGGATCTTTATCTTGGTCATAGACTGAGACAAGATTGCCTTCAGAGAAAAATTTAGGGCAGAAGAACTGATCATAATGACACATGACATGTTGTTTTTGAGCCTCGCTGGCCAAGGCTGCATCTCGATGCTTCTCGAGATATAGAAGATGGTCTTCAAGTGGAGTAGTGTCGGGAAATAGTTCCACTTCCAACTTAAGAGAGGGAATTTGGCAATCTATGGGAAAGAATGCCTCCAACCCGTAAATGATTTGGAAAGGATAAAAATGGTAGCAGTCTTGACTGAGGTTCGATAAGCTCAAAGTGCGGAGTACAACATCAAATTCCAATTCAAATTGGTCGAATTGATCATCCGTTGGAGGATAGTCTTGAGAGACTTATTAATAACCTCCACTTGACCATTCTCTTGTGGATAGTAGGGTGATGAAAGTTCTTTCTTAAACCGTAGTTTTAATGTTAACTCGGACATCATGTTTTTATGGAAGTGACTGCCATGGTCTGTGACAGTCTCCCTCGGAATACTGAACTTGGCTACAATCTGGTTAAAAATAAAAAGTGCAGTCATTTCTCCATCATTGTTAAATGTTGGCATGGCCTCAACCCACATAATGAAGTAGTCTACTGCCATGATGATATAACGATGCCCCCTAGTTGAAGTCAGGTGGCATGTAGTGAAATCAATCCCCCACTTGGTGAAGGGACCAACAAAAATAACTGGAAACATGGGAGTAGAGTGTTCCTGCATCTTCCGAGAGAAGATCTGGCATGGGTGACACTTCTTGACCACTTCAACGCAATATTTGATCAACAAGGGCCAAAAGTATCCAGTGCGAATAATTTTCTGTGTTGTTTCCAACCTAGACAAGTGAACACCACATGCTCCAATGTGACATTCATTCAACACAAGCTCTACTTCTTCTTGAGTGAGACAACGATGAATAATTTAATCAACTCCTCGACGATATAAAGTATCATCGATGATAAGATAGTTTCGTGCTTGATGGAATATTCGTCGACGCTCATCACTAGAAGAAGAGGAAGGGCACTTCAAAGTTTGAAGATACACAAGTATATCTCTATACCAAGGGTCTGAAGATGCAATAAGGAAAATATCCACATTTTGCTCAAAAATTCAAAGTGCTCGAAATCGCTTCAAACTAGACGAGAGTGTAGGCCTCGTCGTTGCGAACCCAACACAACTCGTTTCGTCTCAAACAGACGTCGGGAGCGAGAGATATAGCGATCTGTTCATTAAGTCAAACAGGCAAAAACAATTTGATGTTGACTGTACAGTCTGTACAATCCATACAGGCTGATGTGGCAGAGCTGTATGGCCGTACATGTGGTGACATGGCAGTGAATTATTGCATGACAATTGGTCGAATGGGAGGTTGACACGTGGCACAGTTTGGGCAGGTGATTGGGTGCCACGTGGCCCAATCATGGGCTGCCACGTGGCACCCCAGCATTGGTTGATTGTTATATGTAAAATGTATTGGAGTTTGTGGGGTTCGACCCCTGGACCTCCCCACTGCATAAGCCTTCACAGCATCTGCCCGACCATTACACCGCCATTTGTTCCTTGTTACATAGGTGTGTTTAAATTTATTTGAATTAGCACTATGTAATGAATGGAGGGGGGGACGGGTCAGGGCTTAGCCCCGACCCGCGGTCTTGTTGATAATATATGTGACCATATGGGAGTGCTAGACCAAACCTCCACGGTTTTATTGTTATATATAACCATGCCTATGTGTAAAAAATGCGCGGGAAGTTAACACATGTTTTCAAATGAAAAATTGCGCAGTTATATGGTTTGTGGCCACATTTCATATGGGCGCGGAAATGTATGGAACTCGTTCATATGGGTTATTACATATGACCATGACCGGAGCAGGGGAGTTACAATGGTTGTTAAATGGTTAGCCTATTTTCCATAGCGCGAGGTCATATGACCCCTATGTGCCCAGGTGCTAGGCGGTTAGGGGCTGGTGCGCCCTTAACCATCCTACGGTTTTCACCGTTGGTGCTGTTGCAGCTGGTGCTGGGTTTTCACGGTTCAAATTGCGTGTGTGCCAGGTTCATTTGACAAGGGTGTGTTTTGTAGATGCAGAGACAATAAGCTTGAAGGGGATACTTCCAGGAGGCCTAACTTCTTCGTTTTTCAACAGATTGAGGTGCCGAAAGAGCCCAAACAGGTGTTTTTGGACGCTCTGAAGCCATTGGAGCAGTCGGTTTGTCAGTTTGAGCATTGTAAGACATGTTTTTGAGAACTTTTGAGAATTTAATAATAATAATCCATTGGAAGCTGGACCAGGAGATGTAGCCCAAGAGAGGGGTGAACTCCTTTATCAATTGTTGTGTTTATGTGCTTATGTTCATTGATTATGCTGCTATCTATGTGTATTTTGCATGAGTAATTCCTTAATCTATGTGTTGCAAACTGATCCTTTTGCCTTAAAAACATAACATTTACATTGCAAATAATTTCAAGTATTTCAAGTCTTCTTCATTTTTAGATCACATCACTAGAAGAAGATGAAGGGCACTTCAAAGTCTAAAGATACACAATTATATATCTATACCAAGGGTCTGAAGATGCAATAAGGAAAATATCCACATTGATCAGTGACTCTTCGAGAAAAATGTTACCACTTTCGACCAGAAGTTTTAAAATTAGTTCATCAAATACCAAGGACTTTTTAGATTTCTCCGAAACAAAATCCAATTCAAATTATTGCATGATGACTATCCATCCACTGATTTTCCTGCCGATGACCCGTCGTGTCAACACATATTTAAAATAGTTCACGACAGCTACGACGACGGTCTTGTGAAGTAAGATGTAGTGATGGAAACTTTGGACAACATGGATAGTTGCCAAAGAAAGTTTCTCAACATGGGTGTATTTGAGTTCTGGTCCTATTAAGCCTCAACTAAGATAGTATATAACATTCTCTTCGAGTGCATCATCCTCTTGGACCAATACCTTGCCAATAATAGACTCTACGACAGCTAAATACAACAAGAAATCCTTGCCATAATCTAGACGACTGAGCAGAGGGGCAGATGTCAGAGCATGTTCCAACACTTCAAAAGAGCATTGAGCCGCTTCATCCCAATAGAATGGGACCCCTTTATTTAAGAGACGCATCAACCCTTTAGTAATCTCGTCATAGTTAGCAACAAAATGCTGAAGAAAGTTAGATTTCCCCTGTAGAATTTGAATCTAGGGGACTGTGCGCAGGGAAGGCAATTGAACTATTGCCTCAACCTTTAGAGGATCGACCATGATCCCTTTATTTGACATGATAAAACCTAACAAACAACCCGATGTTACACAAAAACTACACTTATTTGGATTAAGGAGAATCTGGTAGTAGCTACACCTCTCAAAGATAATTTGTAAGTGGGCAGGATGATCAAATCTCTTATGAGAACGTGATGCCAGATCATCAAGATACACCTTGACTATGTGTTTGTGGTTGTGGAAGGAAATTGGCATGCCCCACTGAAAAGTGGATCTAGCATTCTTAAGGCCAAAAGGAATTTTCCTTTATGCGAATGTACCCCAAGGACATATAAACACCATTTTATGTTGATCCTTAGGTTTGATCTGAATCTGGTTGTACCTGGAAAAACCGTCCATAAAATAAAATACCTCACAACCCGCACGTTCATTAACAATATGGTTAATGAATGGGATTGGAAAATTATCTTTTGGGCAAGCTTTTTTCAGATCACGAAATTCCATACACACACGGAGCATACCTTGATTTTTTTTGAAAGGAACAGGGTTCGACACTCATTCTGTCAATTGCATTGGATAGATGAAGCCAACCTTAATGAGTTTCTCTATCGCAGCCTTGATCATCGTTGCCTTGCGAGGATTGACTAGGAGAAGCTTCTATCATACAAGCTTAGCATCAGGGTAAGTTATAATCTCGTGTTCAACTATACGTGGGTAAATGCCTGAAATATCCTAATAAGACCAAGCAAAAATGTCATGAAACTCTTTAAATAATTCAGTATAGATATGAATCTCCTTAGAGGAACAATATGCTCTGCCGAAGACGTTTTCCATGACGCCAAGGGTTCTAGATATGTCAATAAGAATCGTTTCAACTATACTTACCATGTTTCCCTCACCATATATTGTGTGCATGGAAAGAGGGTTAACAGGACAAGTGACATCTCCATTCATGGTCATAGTGAATTATCCTGCCTCTACTCTCCTCATCTCAGGTAAAAAATAAGATTTTTGGTGAATATCATCCCAAGGTCTATCCGACCCATTCATTGCCTCCAAAATCACCTCGTTGGAGGGAAAGACTAAGTCCAAAGGATCGTAAGTGGTAAGAGAGTCTTGATCCCAAATAGGCTTGAGAACATGATCTATCTCCTGTGGGGGAGCTCGATCAGGGTTGGCCGAGGCTTGTTGGACAATATTGTATTCAACCTCAACAGTGGATAAGGGCATAGCCATTACAGGGTTCCCTACCCCTTCCATCGAAGTCGACAAGGAAGGTAAAATCCATGGGTCATTAAAGTAACTCATTTTAAAAGAAGTGACTTGAAAGATCATGGCCTTCGGCTGGTCAGGGACAATCGAAATAAACTTGACATCATTAGCAGGCGAAGGATAATAAAATATTCCCATTAGAGATGGAAACAATCTGACACCTAATTTGACGGTACCTAGCTGCAGTTTTTCAATCATCGAGACCGTGGATTCCCTCGATGAAGGCTCATGACAGGAGAAGGATAACTAATCAATGGTTATGATCCGGCCTTTGTGAGGAAAACATAAGACTCGAAAAATGGTGGATACAACCGTTGTCATAGTGTAGGTCCAACTCCTCCCTAACAAAATATTGTAGTTGAGAGGTGCATAAACTACTTCTACCTCAACACACACAATTTTTCCATCCAACTGCACGAGGAAGGAGGGAATTATGCCATGTGGTCTAAAATATTGGTCTTCAAACGTGGTTAGCAATGTGGGCGACGAAGACAACTTAGGTTGGCTAGTGGCCTTCCAACATACCAACAACATCATGAAAGTTGAGGCACCCTCATCAACCACCGTATGAAAAATGTTCCATGTCAATGATTTCATGGAATACATCACTACTATCTGAAAAGTGACATGGTGAGGAAAACAAGGTTTATAATATGTGGGGTAAAAAACAATCATTCATGAGTTAGTAGTCTTGACTGCTCCCAAGGCAGACAACAATGATTTCCTCTGTGAAGGGAAACTCTGGAGGACTTCCAAAGAAGACATTGCACAAGGATTTTGTGCCAGATCCTCCATGACCAAGTAATTCTGAGTAGCCCTTGCGTTTGGGTTGTGAGAAGCCTTCTTAAACACACCCTTAGGTATGCAAGTCATAGTTTATCCCACAATCTTTTGAATTTGAAGAGGATGCAGTGGGTTGGAGGCTTATTTTCTCTTCTCAACAGATTCTGGCATTGTGTAATTATGAGCCCTGGTCTATAGATGAGCATATGATCTCATCATATAAGCATTTGCGGCTCTATTATTAGCATTAGGCGTGAGGGATCCTTGATTTCCCCTAGGCGCATTCATGGATAAGGAAGCTTGAGCCATATTTTCCCCTTGTGGAAAAGGGTTGGTTAACACAGTAGGCTTCTATTGTGCCAATGGATTTTGGGCTTCCTAAAGCCAAGGGCATTGGTGAGTCAAGTGATCTTCCATGCAAAGATTACACAAAAACTTCACCTTCCTCTTTTCATTTTTACCCTTGCCAACATTATTCACATCCTTCTTATCCCCTTTACCCTTCTTGTTTTTAGATTTCCTCTTTCCCTCAGATTGTTGGTTACCCTTAGGATTCATCGATTGCACATTGTCTACATCCGAGGTTTGGGTTACGAGGGCAGCTGAACCATGAGTTTGACTGGCCACAGTCTGTTGAATCGATAACTGATGTAACTGGTTAGTCAACTGATCTATGGGATTACTTTATGCTGAGACTACTATGTCGTCGGCGTGAGGCCCAAGATTATGTTTGGTCTTGTTGAAAGTTGACTGTGGTGCATCCGGAAGGATCTCATACAACATACCGGATTAAGAGTAAATCAAATCCAGTTGTTGGTCTCTCATGATAGCCTCTTCTTTGGAAAAAACCTCAGATGTTGCGACGTCTTTGGATACACAAGGCACCAAGGAATTTAGGAACCACTCAAGAAAAAATGCAGGAGGGACCTTCACTTTGGTCAAGCTCTTTCATCGATGCCATTATCGGATGTGATCCCTGATATGGATGGCTTTTGGTTGCTTTAATTTGGCCAGCAACTCAGTGTCGACATCGTATCTTACTAGCAACTGGAAATGGTTTAAACAAAC
>JASDQU010011538.1:145420-174689 GCA_032191745.1 Picea mariana | reverse complement strand
CTCAAGAAAAAATGCAGGAGGGACCTTCACTTTGGTCAAGCTCTTTCATCGATGCCATTATCGGATGTGATCCCTGATATGGATGGCTTTTGGTTGCTTTAATTTGGCCAGCAACTCAGTGTCGACATCGTATCTTACTAGCAACTGGAAATGGTTTAAACAAACCATATCCAGGTCATTAAAGTAAGCATACTTCAAGCTATCGAGCTCGATATACCATTTCACTAAACCCCCTATAAGAGTGTGTTGAAACAAATGAAACTGAACAGAGTCATCCTTTAATGATTTGGATGAGTACCATAAATGAAATGTCGTAACATGATCACCTGGATCTTCGTCGAGCTTTCCTTCAAACTTAGGGATGTCCAAGGGAAACTTAGTCGCCATGGGGGGCCAACGCAGATCATGACGGATCGGGTCAGTCGTTCAACAACCTTGACAAGTCTGGAAAGTGCAGAGTTTCCAGGAAAGGTAGTCTAGGTTGTGGTGGATTCAACGAAAAAGAGGGGCCTGGATTTTGGTTGGCACGAGGTTGCCAGGAAATTTTTCCTCTTGGACAGTGTTTTGGTAGAAAACATGTTGGCCCTGGCCAGTAAAAGGAGTTTGCACTTGAGTCTACATCTCCGAAAGATTCCCATAGTTGGATGGCATACCTTGTGTAAGGATTTATCCATGCACGATATTCCAATGACCTTGGTTGGGGATGCCCCCGGTCGACCCTCCTAGCATAGGTATTGAACCCTGCCCGAGGTTCCACTGAGTGTGGGAGGGGTTGCCCCCGATTGACATCCCTTGTGAAGGAAACGATCCATGCCATATATTTCCAATACTATGTGAGGAGTAAACTCCTGTCATCACTCCTTGTGAAGGAATGAAGCCTTGCATAGGGTTTTGTTGACCAAAGATGGGGTTTCCCCCTGACAAGAAAGAAGACGACGAGAAAGCATTATTTCCAAATGCATCGAACAAAGAAAAAGGCATAGACCCTACTGAAGTCATATAGGATTGAGGCCCATGACTCCCCCCACTAAACAAACTAGAGTTGGTGTTAAGCTCTCTTAGCTACTGGAAAGCACCATCGAGTGAAGGGGATGGAGGAGGGATATGACTCCCACCATAATGGATAGCGTTAAATGGGGAAGCGGTGCCCACGAAAGATACGTGTAAGGTAGCATTAGAAATACATTCCCCTAGACCAATAGTTTGTAGAGTAGAGTAGGTTAAGGTCAAACTAGAGTCAAAACCTGACATCCCATACGAAAAGGGAGCGCTAGACACGTTCTGGATAGAGGGAACAGTGGTCATAGTCATTGAGGGGACTATGCCACTTCCCAAAATTATGGGTTTCTGGACAGTTGTAGTACTGATAGGTGGAGGTGGGAGAGGAGGCATGACACCCCCTCTTGCAAAAATTGATATGGGAGTATGAGGACTCCCAAATGAGGTAGCACTAGTTGCTTCCATCACTGCTCGTCCAAGAAAATAACGTTTAGGATAAGTCACCTTAGGAGGGACTATATGAATAAGAAGGGACACTAATAAATCAGTGATCAGATGGTTTGTAGGCATGAATCCTTCAGCTTCGAGGTCAGAAATGATGGACTCCTCCGGTTCAGGAAAGTATTCTCTAGGATTCAGATTGGGTACAATTTCCTATGCCCCGGTCGCTTCAAATGAATGCTCTTGATCTAGCGTGTGCCTCAGTGGTGGTAGAGGTGGCTCTAAAGTAACTGATGGCAGGCCCTGAAGCCTATGTGAATGGCAGAGCTATTGATCTTCCACCTTGTGAAATGATCAACTAACACTCTAAGTTTAATCTAGCACAAAACATAAAGCACACACTAAAAAGTTCCTAATGGAAAATAAATCAATCAACTGACTGGCCTGAAGAATAGTTACACCAATCGACACTAGAGAAACTTACTGATGCATGTGTAACTCGAACATGGAAACACCCTCCGGGTATACTCTGCAAAGTGTGATCCGATATCTTCCCTAAGTACCGTGGTATACCCCTGCAGTCACCTATGTAAGTCCCTAAAAACAAGAAACTAGGTTGACAACCTGCAGTCAGTGACGAGGTGGGTAGAGTCGACAGTTGGACTGATCATAATGAGCAGGATAACAAAGTCTGAATCCTTTCAAGGGTAGCAAAGGAAAATGGTCTGGAATAAAACTGAGGATATTGAATGGATTCAAGGTCCATGAGGCTCAATATTCAAATGTGATCAATGAAAATCCCAAGAACGACCCTCAATATATGATCCCCACTATGTTTGGTCTGACTTTGGAGGGGTTATCTCCTCTACCTTTCCTCACATGACCTCGTGTTTAGCCCATGTGTGAGAGTGGGGTCCTGACTGACTCTTACAAAACTGGACGTTCACACTCCCTATCATAGACTCTTACGTTTGTTTAAGTGGCCTTGAAGAGTTTCCTCTCCACACTTGTTTCAAGGCCCTAAATCCTAGACTACTTGGTGAAACCTACAAAAAAAAGTCTAGTTGATTTTAGTGTTAATCGTTGATTTTAAGTGCCTTGATTTACTCAAAAGGGTATGGACGTTGTTGGGCCTGTGATATGCTTAATTTAATGACATTAATTAAGATCCTTTTTGGCCGAATACGTATATGCGTTTTCCTGTTTTGAAGAGCTTTTGTGTTAAATCATTATGATTCATACCAGGTATGCATGATTCATGTTTTATGATGATTTTAAGTGTAATTTAGCATGTTTTAACGATTTTAGGAAACTAATTCACGTTATGTGTGTCATAGGGTAAAATCACAACTCGTTTTTACATCTGGCACTCCGTCCGGTGCTCCATCCGACACTCAGTCTGGTACTCCATCTGGTACTTCATCCGACACTATTACAGGCAACAAACTTAAATCTTAATTTTTTTGAGGATGCATTCGAATCAGAAAAATATGGCACATGGGTTTTGTGCGTAATATGCCCAATCAGGTCCCACATGTGTTGTTTCCTGAAATTCTAAATGGATTGAGCATTTTATGGTTTTCAATTCGTCATCCGGTACTCCATTCAACACTCCATCCGGTGCTCCGTCCTGCACTAAAACCGTGGGCGAGTTGGCGGTTATCATATCAGTGGCCAGTGTTGGGAAACTCACATACATGGGTTTTCCTTGTTCTCGTGGCCTCCAGCTACTGGGCTTCTGACAACTTGGATTGGGTTGTTATGCTAGCCGTTGATTGACTCACTTAGTTTCTAGAAGCCAATGGCGGTTAAAACACATTAAATGCAATTTACGTTTTTTAGAGGAGGTCGACCCTTCCAGTGGTCAACCTCTCAGCTTGTAAATCTATAAATACCACCTCAGTGGTCAGACAAATAGTGTTATAGAGCAAAATGATAGTTCATCTATGTTTTGCCATTTTCAGACATATTTTGCTAAAACTGTGTAAACCTGCATTTTTCATTTTAATGTTGAAATCGTGTTGCTTAAGCTTGTGATTCGTCCTTGAAGAGTAGCCACGACCTGTTGGGGGGCCCACCAGCATTCTGGGTGAATATTTAGTTAGTATGCTTGTGGATTTGAGTAGTGTAATCATCATTTTGTCTATTTCCTGTACATGAGTTTTATTCTCTTTATTTTCTGTATAAATTGTTGTTTACAATTTAATTGGTTTAGTTGAGTTTTGCAGGTTATTATGGAGGCTAGTGTTAATATGCAATGATCTTTTAGTTAATAGGAAATGAACTTGCAAGTTCTTAGTTACTAACCCTGTGTATAATTAGATGATATCTAGATTGTTCATATGCTGAAATAAAGTTTAAAAACAGAGTTAAAACAAAGTTTCTAGTTTATGGTTTCTTTGGCAAGTTTCGGTGGATGGATAGTTATTAGTTTTAGTTTCCATTTTCAGTTTTCTTATTTAATTGATATTTAGTTGTGCTTATCTAATTGTTAGTTAGTTTGCTTATTTGTTTTCTTGTCATATGCTAAAATAGGATTCAATTTATGTTTTATGAGTATTTCCTCTTTTGCAATTTGAATTGTTAAAATAGAATTAGTTTAGTTTACTTTATGCAATTTCCCTTTCTAGATTTAGGATTCAATTTTCATTCAAAGTTTCTTATTGAGTTTAGTTTTCAATTACGAATATAAGTAGTATGAATTTTCTTAATTAGCATAGGATGCAATTGAATTACATAGAGTAGTGTTTTTATATTGTTGATAATTAGTGCATGAATTGAAGAGTCACATGGACACGCAGGATAGTTGATGTTGCTTCTATAATGGCTAAGTTCTCATTGGATTGCCTAATTCATGCTTTTCACTTTGCTATCGAATTCAATATTGAGTTTATCCCTCTTGAGTTATCGTGAATTGCTAAGGGTCATCGTGATATCATAAGACACCAGAGACATAACCATCAACACTACATTTGAGTTTCCTTGCTTTCATAGATTAGAAGATAGTTTCCTTGCTTTTGTAGGTTAAATAGTCTTCTTGCTTTGGTAGATTGAAGAATAGTTTTCTTGTCATAGATTAGTTGTTATTTACTTTTATTGTCATGATGCTTTGAATTTAGTAGACTAAGATTTCCTTTTGTAAATTAGAAGTAATTGTGAAGTTTAATTTAAGAATAGAGTTCACTTGTTTATTTAGTTGTTTATTGAGTAATTTTGATTAGATTACTTGTTGTAGAATTTATCATAGGTTAGTTAGTTGTTTGCTTGTTCATTTACTTGCTTTGATAGGGTAGTTTCTTGTCTATTTTTTTTCTTTCATATGATAGTTGCTTATTGAATTTGAGTAGGTTAATTAAAGTAGTTTGTTGTTGTTATTTCTTATTAGGTAGATAGTTTTCTTTTGCTTATTGTCATGATTAAGTTAGTTTGCTTTAAGTAGGGTTTTCATTTGCTTTCTTAGGAATATCGATTGATCCTTTGTTCAAAGGTTACTTAGGGTCAATAGTTTAAGTTTCTTAGTAGGGTTTGGTTATTAATAGTCTTTGCTTGAATAGATTATCCCTTAGATAGCCCATTTCCTTAGTTAGACTATACTACCTCTAGCCTTTCTTCCTTGGCACATATAGTGCTACAACTCTAAGTTTACTTGCCTCGGGGTGACAATTTAATTGAGGGTTTTTAGTGTTTTCTAGTGCATATATAACACTCATCAGACGTGCAACTTATGGTGTTTTCAAGAGATGAAAGAGAAGAAATAAAATATTTAAAATATCATGCAAAAGAAAACTACATTCTACAACTGAAAAATGGCTTTTAATCTTTGTAAGTGCAAACTTTTCAAAATATAGTCCAAGATCCTAAAATGAAAAAAGTTTCCTAGAATACGTTTTTCATTTCACAATGCAAATGCAAACTACTAAAATTTCAAGGAAATAACGTAGAAGGAGCTTTGGAAATGGAACTCTTTTCTTTTGTAATAAACAACCTATGCTACAACTACCAAACAAAAATGCATAACTAAATGAAACTACAATTTTATTTTTATTTTTAAATGCTTAGAAAAGAAAATCACAAGTAAATGATATTTTTTTCATTTTTCAAAGTAGAAACAAGGTAAAAAGAAAATAAACCCAAGACTAACACAAAACCTAAGCCACTGCTTAAATGTAGGGATTCACTGGAATCCACAGGAGGATCTAATGCTTATAATTTCACCCTAAACCTTAAAATAAAACAAAAGAAATAAAGAAAAAACAAGGGTTCTTTACAAATTCCAAGATAAACTGAGTCTTTAACCCAACCAAACACAAACAACAGAGACCCTGAAGAGTTCAGGAAGGCCTTGGAAGCAAAGAGCTTATTTCCATAAAATAAAATGTCTTTTTTAAAAACCCTTCCAAAACAAAAACACGTGTGTTGTGCATGAGAATCCTGGGTATGTATGCAGGTTGTATACTATGCAGAATGCATATGTACACGTGCTATACAAAGGATAGGGATCGTACACCTCTGCAAGTTTTCAAAAAGGAAAAAGGTTTGGACAAACAACTGGGAAAGGGATGCTAGTAGGCACATGGAAGGTGACCAGAGATCCAAACCGACTCAGAAAACTTAGAAAACTAAAAAAGAACCTGAAAAAAAATAATCAAACAAAAATATCCCACTAAGACCCTAGAGAGACTCCCCAGTGGAGTCACCAATTTTTCTACGAGGAAATCCCCCCTAAAATGGGTCTAAGAAATAAGCAGAGCGATAACTCCCTTAAAATATTGAATTATCTTTAATCTACCCCAAAACCATCTATACTAAGTGATAAGATAAAGAGAGAAGATAAGGTTAATGAGTGCACCTTAAACCCTTACAGTTGATGTAGACATCTTTCGCTTGTTGTTGCCTCCTAGATCACATATCTCCTCCCAAAGATGACCTTCAAGGGGTTAATAATATAATGCAACAACATATACAATCTCTAGTGATCACTTTAAAAGCCTAAATATAGATATAAATCCTCAAATTAACAAGAACATGTACACATAGGGTTTTGGGACAAAGATAATGTCTTTTATTCAAATTCAAGATAAAAGGTTACAACCTTTGTTTGCGAACACTTCTTTACAAACCAAGTCTGGGCTCCTCTGTCATGGCTGGAAGTGCATTAATCCCACATAAGATTCTCACAACGTGCATTAATCCCACATAATATTCTCACAACCAACATACCATCAAGGAAAGAGGTAAGGTTTGCATAGGGAGACTGGATGGAGGGGAAAGTTGAGGATAAAACTCAGAGCAAGATGCAAATATTGGGTAATGAGAGGGAAAGGATTTTGGAAGATTTTTATTATTCTCTTTTTCATATATCTAAATGACTCCCAATGTAACTATGTTCAACCTGCACATAATAGATCTAGTTGGGAATTGACATACATAGTTGCAAAGAAAATAGAAGAAAAGAGAAGCAGGAGAGAATAATGGAAGAATTCACATTGACCAAATGAATAATTGATAATTTACACATGAAATACTTTGTATAACTCAACCAATGCACACTGGAGGAGAAGCCAATGCACCATATTGGTGGTCTAGAGTGATCTGGACACACACCAATAGTTACAGGAATAAACTGCCACCTAGTCTAGTCTCTCGGGCAGTTACGGGAGTGAATTTCCACCTAGCTGAGTTAACTAGTCTATCAGTCTTTAGTTAACTGACTAAAACAGAGTGAAGCGAGGAGGAGACCAGGGAATCATGAGTAATGTTCTAGTCTGGTGATGATCCAAAGGACAATGTGCATTATCTGGTAATGATTGCGATGTTGCATGGTGACAATACCAATGTAGCATCTAGACTCCACTCAACTGATCAAACTAAAGTGAAAACTAAAGAGAATATTCTCCCTGGAGGAATATTCTTTCGAAAATATAGGAGACTAAATAATGAATAATAAACATAGGAAAAACCTTAGGAAAAATAAATACTAGGTTTGTGTGAAGTAACTCCAACACCCCCCCTGAACATCACTATGGTGAAAATAAAGAATGGGTCCCGGCAATGAGGCCATGATAGGTACCCAAATACAAAATATAAACTGAAATAAAGAAAGGAAAGAGGGAAACCCTCATGGGAAAACCCCCCACCTCAAAGTACATTGTATGTAAAAAGAAGAACTGGCAGTTGCTAGGAAACTATGTCCTTCACTCCAAGATGACTTCGTAGAGAATAAAACTTCTGCTCAGTGAAGGTCTTGGTGAATATGTTTGCAATTTGTTCTGCTGAAGGACAAAACTCTAGGTCGATGATCCCCTCGTGTACTATGTCCTGAATGTAGTGCATGTGGATATCGATGTGCTTCGTCCGCTGCCTCTGAACTGGATCTCTGCAGAACTTCAAAGTGATATGGTTGTCACACCAGATGATGATCGACCGATGAAATTGAATCCCCAACTTAGTGAGAAAATGTTGTAGCAACATAGCCCAAATGGGTATGTTAACTACCCCTCTGTACTCTTGCTAGGTTGAACATAGAGAAATAGCAGCCTGCTTCTTGCTCGACCAATAGATAGGCTTGGAACCAATACTGAGTGAGTAACCAGATGTGGACTTGTGATCAGTGATATCGCCAGCCTAGTCAGAATCAGTGAACCCGATGAGATCCAATGTAGATTCTTCTACATAATGAATACCAAAGGTGATTGTTCCTTGTACATATCGAAGGATATGCTTTGCAGCCTTCCAATGTAGCTCATGTGGCTCTTGCATGAACCTAGACACTGTGCCAACTGCATAGGAGAGGTTTGGTATGGATTGTGTGAGATACAACAAGCTCCCCACTAGATGTCGGTAGAGTGTGTTGTCAACCATTAAAGTGTCCCCTCCATCCTCAAGTTTGACTCCTGATAGGAAAGGAGTCAGGGCAAACTTGTAGTTTGTCATGTGAAATCTCTCAAGGAGATCTTGTGCATACTTGGCCTCAGATAGTTTGATTCTTGATGCATCCTGGCTGATCTCGATTCCAAGGAAGAAATGTAGTGGACCCATGTCTATCATCAAGAACCTGTCATGTAGAATCCTCTTGACTGCAACAATCATTGAAGTTAAGCAACTGGTGATCAAAAAATCATCAACATACAAAACTTAGAGTAGAAGTGAATCAGTTGTCCTGAGCATGTAAACATTCAGGTCTAATTTACAATGTACAAAGTTCTTTGATAGTAGGTAGGAGTCCATCTTGGAATACCATGCCCTCGGGGCCTGCTTGAAGCCATAAAGATATTTCTTCAGTTGACAGACCAAAGATAAATCCTACATAAATCCCTAGGGTTGCTCCATATAGATCCCCTCAGAGATATCACCATGAAGAAATGCATTCTTCACGTCCATCTGATGGAATTCTCATCCCTTGGCTATTGCAATGGAAAATGCCAAACATATGGAATCCATCTTTGCTATGGGAGTGAAGGTCTCATCATAGTCAATGCCATGCACTTGCTGAAATCCTTTAGCAACAATCCTGGATTTGTATATGTTAATTTGTTCATCCGATGTGCTCTTGGTTATGTAGACCCATCCGCATCTAACAAGTTTCCTTCCAAAAGGAAAGGGAACCCGATCCCAAGTCAGGTTCTCAAGGAGAGAGTTGTACTCCTTATTGGTTTATTTCTTCCTACTTTGTTTGAGCTTATTGGCCCAAGGTTCATGTATTTTGGGTTTCCAACAAAGCCTCTAAAATTATTGGCCCTACTGGTAAACCAGAAGGCAACGCAACACACAAAATGCATTGCGCAGTCTCACCCGAGATAGATTTAATGGGTAGTTGTAAGACTCGTGTGTTTACAGCCTAGGATTGAGTGTGAGATATGAGCATTGTATATTGAACCACGATTATAACTTGTAAACACAATATGTTGTCATTTACGAATAAACATGAAATATAGCAACTCATTCATTCAACATAACCATAAATACTGAAGACATTAAATATATGCATGCATTCATCATATAACACAGATGTTACCATGGTTCACCCCCGCTTGGGCTACATTCACAAAGATTTGTCTCTTGGCTATTTTATTATGGTATTTCTGCATCTACAGCATCACGCTTTTACAACTCTTCTAGTCGGGTAAGATCTATATGAGGCAGAATAGATCACACCAGGCTCCTCAGCCTGTGATCTAACCCTCAATATATACTCTCCTTCTTTGTCTTCAGCTCAACAACTTACAACTATAGATTATACAACAAAATATTACTCATCGGTTTGCTTACAATAGTGCCTCTTACAATATCAACTTATCTCTATAAACTCTAAACAACAATAATATTTGAACCCTAACCATCCAACCTCCTACGATACCTAAGTATCTATATTTATACACCTCTAGATATTCATCCATTATAATACATTACAAAAACCCTAACCCTAACGTCGTTAGGTCTTCCCTGCATGCATGCGTGTTGCTCTTCCTTCCAGCTGTCACTTTCCTCGTGCATGTTTTCTTTCCCAAAACCGCCTTACTTTTCTGCCTCGCCCTGCCTCCAATAGGCCCCCAACACTGACATGTGGCTCGTCCCGAACCACCTAACCCTTATGCGTTTCCTCGATCTCCCTGGTGATTGCCTGGAACTTTTCTTTGAGCTCTGTTGCCTATGTCTGTGCCTACGCAGTCTTCTCCTTGAGTGTGTCCACTATCTGGACTGCAATTTCGTCAATGAAAAATTCCACACACTCTGCTTGGTTCTATGCTATATGTGTCTTGGCTTCCTCTGCTTGTTCTAGGACTTCTGCTACCCTCTCTTGTAATGGTTCCATTTGATCCTGACGCTCTTGTTTCTATGTTTGCGCAGTGGCGAGTTTTGCCTATAATTTCTTCATGCCCTGCTTCCCTTTGATGCGCTCTATGATGGGCATTGTATTCTTCCTCTGCTTGAGGTCTTGGATCATTGCATTGATCCTTTCTTCTTCCTTGTCCCTTTTTTGGACCTGTTGATCCTCCCCTAACTTAGTCCAAAGTTGTGTTTCTTTATCAAACAAGTCAGTTATTGTGCTGACTTGTTGATCTATCTCCTGCAGCTGCACTATTGCTTCCTGCTTCCTTTCCTCCTTCACTGCTGGTGGAGTGGTTGGTGTGAGTTTCTCTCGAAGATTCTCGATCTCCTTCTAATATTGCTCGATTGCCTGCAGAATCTGAACAATCTTTTCTGCTGTTGTGATTTCCTCCATCTGTGCGGTCTTCGAAATATTCTTATATGTTCCTACGGCTTTCGGCTCCAATCCGTTCACGCGTTCCCTCTCCGCTTGGGTTTCCATCTTAGCATGCTCATAGATTATTTCCAACGTGTCCCACTTATTTTTTTCTTGCTGCAATTTGACTAAGTCTTTGTGTGCGCGAGATTGTGCCTCATGGTTTACACTAACCTGCAACTTGTGTAGTGCCCTGAATGGCATATGCATCAACACCAATTGGATTTGTCTTAAGTCCTTCAAGGGTGTCTGCCCCATGATATCGTCCATGCACAACATACTAGGTGTGATGTGGAATGTTGCATTTGGCTGCAATAATGGGTGGATTGGATCTCGTTCTTCTACTTCCACTCTTTCCTCTGTCTATGGTGTTGATGGTTTTATTCCCCTAATCCTTCTTTCTTTCTGTATTTCCCCGATTTTCTTGAGGAACTGTCGCATGTCTGCCAGTTCCTGTTGAATCTTGTCCCTGTGGTGTGCAGCATGGTCGAATTCCTCGAATAGACAATCCTGGACTAGTCGGTCTATCATCCCTCCATCATCCTCCATGATTGTATAATCTGGGGGTGTTCTTTGGGCCTTCGTTCTCTTGAACACTCCTCTTTTCTGCATGGCTGGCCTCTTGTTTCCCCATGGTTCCTGAGAGTTAGGACTTGGGGTGGTCTCCTGCGCTGCCTCATCCTGTTTTTGCTGCTCTTTGGCTGGATGTGCATCCTCTTTCTTCCCCTTCTAGGTCCCCGTCTTCGTTGTGCCTTCATTTGTCTGTGTTGTTGTTGTCTGGTTCATCCTTCGTTTCTTGGGCACTTGGATTTCCTGAGGCTGCGTTCCTCCCTGCCCTGCCTCTTCTTCTTTTGTTCTATCCAGCAACTCCTGGGTGAGGGCTGGAATCCTCCATTCATCTTCCCAATCTTTGACTACTATGTCGATGTCGCCCTTTGTGATACAATAGTGCATCTACAACCATTGTTTATCAAGATCCTTCCACACCTGTATCCACATTGTCTTTCATGTGGCTCTGAAGTTGGATATGTCCCTATACCGTGCGACAGCCTCAGGTGTTATTCTCCACATTTTTTTGATGGCTTCCTGCAGGTCACGTAGGTATCCTTCAAATATGGACCCATTCTCCCTTTTGTGCCTTGAATCTGACGCGTCTTTAAGCAATAAATATCTCTCTCCTTGATTCGGTTTGGGTCTGGTACAAAACGTTACATACCTTGGTTCCCTCCAGCCCATAAAGGCTATTAACGTGATCAACCATGAACAGTGAAACTTTGTTCCTAGATCTTGTGCATCCTTGCAGTCATCTAGGAACAATTTCAAGAGGTACGATGCCCAGCTCACTGTGGTTCCCTCTGCGCACTGAGTTGCAACTGCAACAACTCCAGCCAAAACTTCCGCTCTGCAGCATTTTCTTAGCAGCTTGCAGGCTAAGATTTTCACGCCCAATTGTGTTGCGGCATCATTGATCCTATTGATAATGATCCCTCCTGTCCCCCTGTCGGTACCATACTTCTTATTCATTTCTTATGCTAGCGCTTTCTCCTTGGATTTATCATCAAGAAACTATGCAAGATCCATGCCCTGAGATGGTAACCCTGTTATTTTGGTAATAAGCTCAATGTCTATTGAGACGAGCTTATCCAACCATATGTCCTCGCCATGTGTGACTTCTAACAGTTGTTTGATGCACGCAGTTGCATTCTGACCTCTGCCAAAATGTGGTAGGTCCAACAGACCTAAAATTCTTATCTTCTATAACCCTGTTTCCCATTGGAGTGGTTGATCAACTAGTTCCCTAACCCGATTTTTTCCCACGATCTCTAAGTATACCCTCTTGGAAAGTTCCAAGAACTTGTCTGTGTCTGCTACATTGTGGTCCGAGTATTTGAGCTTCCCTATATGACCTAGTAGGTCTGGTCCTACCTGTACCCCATCTGGTATATGTGGTAGCATGATTTTTGCAGCAGGTTTCTTGCGATGTGACCTAGGTACCTGGTGCTTGTCTTTCTTCAGTGGGAGTGGCTGGCTTGAAGTTCTAGTGGCTTCTAGTTGTTCCTTAGCATACCAGTCTGACCAACCTGGGACATCTTCAATTGTTCCTTCTAGTGGGTGGTCTGACACTATGGTTTGAGACTCATCTAGCTCAACTGATGCTTCCAGATTCAGCGTCGTTCCATTGACTCTTGGAGTTGCTTTAGTGTTTTCTGGCTGCACCTCCTTCGGGGTTTCTACATCCTGGTTCTGTGGCTCCTGTGCCTCTGTCAGCATATCTACATTCATTCCCTCTCCCACTGGCTGTTGGATTTCTTCCAATATTGGCGTGGGGTTTACTGGTATCGTTTCTGGAGATGGGATTTCATCGATATTGACGATCTCCGGTGGCTACTGTTTTCCTTCTTCCAAGTGTATCTATGACCTAGTTCTAGCTCTGGGTTTTCTGGCGGGTTGGCTTGCTGCTGCTTGCTTTGGTGCTGCCATGGATGTGAATTTTGAATGTTTTTTGAATGCGAATGGTCTCTGTGATCTTTGTGAACTTGCTCTGTGATTTTTAGCTTCTATCGCTCTTTGTCTTCTCTCTTTTCGCAAATAGACTGTTTGCTCTCGCGTTCGGGTGTTGTATGGGCATCCCATGAAGCTTGTTGAGGACGCTTCTTTAATTATGGGTTCAATGCACCTCCGGTTAGTTCGTACTTGCCATTACTTCTTCTTTTCTGACTCCAGTTGGCATGATTAATGTGGTGTCCCATCGATCCTTTCATGCCTTCAATTCCGCCTAACGTTGTCTTGTCATACTGATTTTGCCGATTTTTCTTTTCTTGCTTGTTTCACTTTTGACGTGATTGTTGTCCTTCTCCGTGCCGAGTTTGTGTTCCTAAGTATGCGTTCCCTTTCTGTATTTGATGCACTGTGCTTCTGTTGGTTCTTTTTGATATACTATTTTTTTTTATATATATAAATGCGCGGTGGGTGGTTGACTGTCCTTGTGAAACTTCAGTTGGCTCCCATTGATCATCCCTCTGAGTTCTGCGCTTGATAAGTCTCTCAATTGTACATCTCCTCCATCTATGACAGATTTTACTTTGTACTATCCTAGCCAGTGCATCCTTATCTTTCCTGGGTGCTGAAGCGATTTGTTGTCATACATCAGTACTAGATCTCCTTCCTTCAAAGTTTTCTTATTGATGTGTCTATCATGCTAGGCTTTGTATCTTGCTTTCTGAACTTGTTGGTGGAATCCTGCTAAGATCCGGTCTTCCTCCATGGCCAGTAACTGCTTTAGTCACTCCTGTACTATGCCTTGTTCTATCATATGTGTGATTGTTGCTATGTGCAAGCTTGCTACTAAGAATTCTAATGGCACTACTGCTTCTTGGCTATAGACCAGTTTAAATGGTGTGTGCCCTGTCAACTTTTTTCACGTAGTCCTATAGGCACATAATATTGCTGGTACTTTGAGATCCCAGTCGTCCCTGTTGACGTTACAACTCTTTGTCAGCGCAGTCTCCAAGATTTTGTTAAATTCTTCCACTGTGCCATTTGACTATGGGTGATATGTTGTGCTCTTCTGATGATGGACTTCAAACTCTTCAGTCATAGCGTTGATGGTGATGTTTATGAAGTGCGTTCCTTGGTCTCTCATCAAAAATCTTGGGCACCCAAATATAGTCATCACCTGCTCAAATAAAAAGTGTTTTTTGTTTCAACATTGCAATCCTTTACTGGTGCGGCCTCCACCCATCTTGTTAGGTACTCTATCGCAGTGATTATGTACCTAGATCCTGTTCTTTTTTATGGTGGGTTGATTGGTACCACAAAGTCTATTGCCCACTTATCGAATGCCCGCAATGTTACTTGTGGTTGTAATGGAATTTTTTCCCTTCTGTTGGGTATACCTACCCTTTGACAGACATCACATCTGTGATAGTACTCCTTCGAGTCTCTATGAATCGTTGGCCACCATAGTCCTGTGTGCAATACCTTCTGCGTGGTAGCTTTGCCTACATAATTCCCTCCTGTTATTCCCTCATGGGATTTTGCTAAAACTCTTGTTCTTTCATGCTCTAACACATATCTTCGCAAGATGCTATCTGTGCCCATTTTGTATAAGTGTCCTGCAATCAGTTGATAGTCGACAGCGCGAACTACCATGTTTTTCTTCTGTGCGGTGTTATATTCTTGCAGCACAGTACCTATGCTCAAATACTGAATTATATTTGTGAAGTGTTCATCAACGACCTGGACTGAAAATAGTTGTGCATCTAGAAAGTTGTCTTCTAAATTCGTAGGTTATTCGCCATTGGTGACCCTTGATAAGTGGTCAGGTCCTGCATTCAATTTTCTTGGCTTGACTATTACTTCAAAGTCAAATTATTTAAACAGCAGTAACCATTGACACATTCTCCCCCCCAACATTGGCTTGTTGACTAAGTATTTCAGGGCTGAGTGATCTGTGAACATCTTGAAGTGTTTTCCCAAAAAGTAGTGTCTAAACTTTTGCAGTGCATAGACCATAGCTAGGCCTTCTCTCTCTGTAGTGTTATAGTTCTTCTCTGATTCCGATAACTTTCTTCTTGCAAATGCTTTCGGGTGATCCATGTATCCCGCTCCTGGCTGCGCCAAGATAGCTCCAAGTGTTATGGATGATGCATCTACATGCACGTGGAATGTCTTATCCCAGTCTAGAAATACTAATATTGGCGCGGTAACCATCTTTTCCTTAAGGGTATCCAAACTGTGTTGACCCTCATCCTTGCACTAAAAATTTGTGTCATTTCTTAACAACTTTTCCATTGGTGCAATAATCTGCGTGTACCCTTTGATAAATTTCCTATAGTATCCAGTGTGTCCCAATGTCGCTCTTAGATGACAAACTGTTTTAGATGGTGGTAAGTTAACCATTACTGCAATATTTGTAGAATCTACTAATAAACCTTGTTTGCATACGATATGGCCCAATAGTATCCCAAACGGTGTTTCAAATATGCATTTTTTGATGTTCAGTAATATCTGGCACTGTCTACATCTTTCTAGCATCATCCGTAACACTTCTACATGGTATTTCAACAAACTGTAAACTGTCCAATCATCTAGGTATACTTCGAGAAACTGATGGATGAATTCTTTAAACGCGACAATGTCTACTCTGGAAAATATTGTTGGTGCATTCTTCAGTCCAAACGGCATGACTATGTACTGGTAGGATTCCCATTCTGTCGCAAATGTGGTTTTGTATCTGTCGTCTTGTGCTATCTTAATCTGATGGTAGCCTGAGAATCCATTAGTGAATGGGTAAGCTTCATGTCCTCCTACGTTCTCTAACACTTCATCCGTGAACAATGTAGGGAATGGGTCATCTAAGCATGCATTGTTCAACTTCCTCAAGTCAATGCATATCCTTATCCCTCCTTGTTTTTTGTACTGCACTACCATCAATCTTATCCATTCTGATTTTCGACCGGTTCTATGATTTCAGCTTCGATCATCCTGTCGATATTAGCTTTGACTTTCTTCTTATATATTGGGTTCAGTCTATATGGTCATTGTCTGATCGATCTCACTTCAGGTCTGAGTGGTATCTTCATTTCTCCTAGTTCTTCATCTATACCCTTCATCTCTATAAATGTTGTGGGAAACAAGTCACTGTATTCATGCAACAACTCTTTTATGCTTTCTACTGTCTACTCATCCCAGTAATCTCCAATGATGACCATTTTGGGATGCTCAACTGTTCCAATGTTGACTTTATTTACCTTGATCAGTGAGACAATAACTTTCGATTCTATGGGTGGACCCTCCACTTCTCTTTCACCTTCTTCTTCTTCAATCTGAATATCGTGTGGGTCATCTTCATCTGGTGCTTCCTCTTGCACATGGTAACATAACAACAGTTCCTTAACTGTTTGTTTGTTCTGTTTTTGTTCTTTTGTTATGATCTCAACTTCCGGTTCCTTGATGAATATCACTCCTCTTATCTGTTTAAGAGCTGCATCTATGTTGGGGTTTTCATGTTCAAATGAAAAAGTGACTGTAAAATTTTGTTGTAATGTCGTCCAGGTTGTAGTTCCTTTGCGCAATTCCTGGTCTGTGTACCAGTTTGCTGGTATGCCCTCTAGAGAATGTATGAAATGGTGAGGCCATTCCTTTAGGGGTGTCAATTTACATAGCTCTCTGCACTTCTCCAAGTGTTCCGTTGGTGCCCCTTGTCCATCATACCTCTGTTTCTTGTTGTTTTTTTGTTCTGCATTGAACCTTATGTGTAGTAACCGCTTACATTGGTACCAATTTGTGATTGTCTCTTTGTGTGCACCCCACCATCTTGCAAGTGTGGCCTTGAGTGTTATATCAAGTGTTAACAGTCTCTGATTCTCTAAAAATGCATCCTCATACTGTGTCAAGAATGTTTCCAAATTGTTGATTCTGTGGAAACTGGGTGGTTCCCTTATCTCTGTGCCTACCCATCTTACTGTGTGGTCTATTCGTGCACATATCCTTGTGGAAACTTCATGTAGCCTTTGTTACCAGTTTTCTAAACCGGTATATGAATCTGTTGCACATGAAGTAATGCTCTGCCAACTTAGTATTCCATCTGCAGTTGGGTTTATGTAATCCTCACCGCGCGTAGTTGTTCTGTACAACTGGTTGATTTCCTCTAAGTGTAGACAAGTAGTTTCTACAAACCTCTCCCCTTCCGATGGATCTAATGGAACGATGACCCTGTATTCTCCTGACTCAAATTTCATTTTCCTGGTCTTCAATTTGATTATGGCTTGGTTATCAAACGCCCAATCCAGACCAAGCAATGTTGGGTAAAGTGTTGTGTTGTCCACTATTTCAATAACTTCACAATCTTCTTTGGTGCGCACTTCGTCCAAGTCTACTGTCACTCCTTTCAATCTACCAATTGGTAGGACTCTGTGTTGGTTTGCCAGTTTCAATTGAATAGGTGATTATCCTAATGTGCTCTCCCATGCATTGCCATGTCTTCTTTGGTAATAGGTTAACTTCAAATCTTAAATCTAGTATGATGTCTCCCATGTTGAATTCTCCGATGTTGGCATTCATTCTGAACTCCCTACTTGTTCTTCTTCTTGTATGTAGGTGACTGACAGTTTTTGGTTCCATATCGATGCTACATTTTTCTAGTATGTTTTGCAATATTTTCACAGATGATGGATCATTTAATACCTTTACACATAATTGCAATTTTTTTTTTATTGTACTTACTTGTCCCATGGGTTGCATTTCGTTGGTATGATCCAATAATGGAGGCATCTCGTTCTCTGATGCTTTCTTTCTTTTTTGCATAGTTGAATTCGACGCCATGTATTCTTTATGAAATTTTTGTCTTGCTTGCTTAAATAGCTCTTTTTCCTTCTGTGTGTCGAACTGCTTCCTTGGTTCAGTTTTCTTATTCACCCACTGATTTTGTACTAGTTCTTGTCGGTCTGCATCATTTCCTGTTTTCACTCCTTCACGAGTGACTATGTTGATGTTCTGTCCTTCATCCCTTGCTTCAGCTGAAATACACTGAACATTCTGATTGTTCTGGTTCCTCTTTTCCTGGATATTTACCAACAGTGCTGGAAATTCTTCTGTGTCGTGATCTGATGAACGACAATACATACAATTTGTTGGTGGAAGCAGGCATTCCCTTGCGTAATGTCTCGGTTGTTGACAATTGTGACATACCACTGGTCCTCTACCTTGTCTGAAACCTCCTCTAGTTCATCCTCCACCTCTGTAGCCTACTCGATCTCCTCTCAACGTGTTATACTGAGGCACCTGATTATACTGTGCGGTATTGTACTGAGGTTGTGTTGTGTTGTACTACGGTTGTGAGTTAATATATGGTTGTTGCATAGTATTATATTGTTGTTGTGTAGTGTTGTATGGAGCTAGAACTTGATTAAACTGTGGTGCGGCTTGCCCAACCATCATTTATACATGCACTCTATATGCATATGATGTCCTTTCTCACATCAACTCCATAGTTCTGCAATCTTTATCGTCATGGCCAACTAACTTGCAAAAGGTGCAATATGCACTCTTTGGGACTCTCTGGTATTTTTGCATCATCGTGTAGTGATAAGGGTCGTGACTTGGTTTTTTGTAAATTTTGCACCATAATCCTCCTATTGGTAATGGATTTGGCATTTATGTTGCGATATAATGCGCAAATGTCGGACATTTTTTCTTGTGGTGTCCTTCCGTCCTACATGTGGTACACCAAACGGCTTCTCGTTTGTCCTTTCTCTTATTCTGGTTCGGCTGAAACATTAAGTTCTTTAGATCCTCCTTCAGCTCTTCAATAGCTGGGCCTATCTGCTGATACTGGTTCTCTTATAGTTGTAAGGCTGCCTGCAGAGCCTCTGCCTGCGTCTGAAGCTTCTGTTGTCACAATGGATATTTTAAGTGTGGTAGCAGTGAGTTTACAAACATGTGCCAATTTTGCATATCGGTCATAAGATATTTTAACTTTCCCTTCACTCACTTGAATATCTTTTCAATCTCCCTTATGGATTCTCCTGGTTTCTGTCTTATTTTGATCATCTCATTCATGTATTGATCCTCTGAACTCGGCTTATGTAACTCATTAATCAATAGCTTCTTAATGTTTGTCAGTGTCTTTGTCATCCCAGGGGCACTGTTTGCATCTAAAATCATATAATAATCTAATGTGTGGTCTCTTAGCGTAATCACTAACTGCACAAGTTTAGTATATTCATCCGTGATATTTTTTTCTTCCCAGATATTTGCACAAATAAACAAATGTTTCTTAGGGTCTTCTGTTGCTTCTCCTCGAAATTCTTATAACCTGATGGTGGGATTGTGTCCTGCCATTCTGAACGTTGAACTACTACCTCCATGTGGTGTAGATACTTGACTAGTGCTTCTTGAACTTGCTCCTCTAGTTGTTGTACCTTGTGTAGATGTACTTCCGACTGTCTGTCTTCTTCCGAACTTCGGTTGTCTAAAAAGTGTTGTTCTCTTTAGTGTATTAGTCACACATGGGTTTATGGGTTCCACATTGACATTAATATGGATAGGATTTTTTCCTTCTCTTCCCGCTCTTGGACCTCTTGTCTTCCTCTCATATGTTTCGCGCAGGATTTCCTCAATCTGCTCCACATCCCGGAGATCCTCTACCTCTTCCTCATCACTCGCCAAGCCTTCCCTCACAACTACGACTCTCTTCTTGGTATTCACCTTGTATTGGTAGGGTACTCCGATACGCGTATTTCCAGCTGTCGCCATGATCTGCTTGATCTGGTCGTCGTCCATCATGATCGGGTCCAAGGGTTCCTCCTTCTTTCCCTTATCCATTTCTCCTTCCATTTCTCCTCTTTTTGTCAATGCTTCCCCCCTTCCCCCATGTAAACAGATAATTTTAGTTTTCTGACTCCATTGTCATTACACCTTTATTATATAGAAGTATCTTAATAGAAGTATACAGGGATTGAATGTACCTTCCTCGAGGTCCATGTATAAACTCTTGCTCCACTGCATTGTACGACTTCACTGTATCGAATGCAAACTCTGCTATAAAGCCTACCACAATATTGTCAGGACAAAAGTCTACTGCGTGGGTGAATTTGTTGTTCACCTACTGTAAATACTCGATCTGTACTAGGGTCCAATATAACTATTGAATCTGGTTCGTTGTGTGGTTATCCTTCAACCTTAGTATCCACTCTTGCAATAAGTGTGGGAAATCACAGAAAAAGACTTCATGTACATCAATGAATATATATTTCTCAAGATATTTGAGGGGTGTTATTCTAAGGTTTTTGTTGTCTTTCTGTGCAAACTCCAGCTCTTTTGTCTTTAACCAGCTTTCAATCTCTACTTTTGTGGGATTCCACGGTCTGAACATCCCCTTCTAATGGCTCATTTCTTTATTTTTCCTCTTTAATATTTTTTTACTCTTCTCTTTCTCAACCTATCTCATCTACTCAATCCTCCTTTGTTCCTACCAACGACAATAGAACCATTTGCTTGTTTACTTATTCCTACTATGTATGAGCTTCTTGACCTAGGGTTCATGTCTTTCAGGTTTCCAACAAAGCTTCTAAAACTATCGGCCCTCCTGGTAAACTAGAAGGCAATGCAGCACACAGAATGCGTTGTGCAGTCGCACCCGAGATAACTTTAATGGGTGGTTGTAAGACTCATGTGTTTACAGCCTAGGATTGAGTGTGAGATATGAGCACTGTATATTAAACCACAATTATAACTTGTAAACACAATATGTTTTCATTTACAAATAAACAAGAAATATAGCAACTCATTCATTCAACATAACCATAAACACTGAAGACATTAAAGATATGCATGCATTCATCATATAACACAGATGTTACCGTGGTTCAACCCCTCCTGGGCTATGTCCACAAAGATTTGGCTCTTGGCTCTTTTATTATGGTATTTTTGCATCTACAACATCGCACACTTACAACTCTTCCAGTCGGGTAAGATCTATATGAGGCGAACTAGATCACACCAGGCTCCTCAGCCTGCGATCTAACCCTCAAGATCTACCCTCCTTCTTCATCTTCAGCTCAACAACTTACAACTATAGATCATACAACAAAATATTACTCATCAGTTCACTTACAATAGCGCCTCTTACAATATCAACTTATCTCTATAAACTCTAAACAACAATAATATCCGAACCATAACCATCCAACCTCCTATGATACCTAAGTATATATATTTATACGCCTCTAGATCTTCATCCATTACAATACATTACCAAAACCCTAACCCTAACATCATTAGGTCTTCCCTGCATGCACGTGTGATGTTCTTCCTTCCAGCTGTTTCTTTCCTCGTGCATGCTTTCTTTCCCAAAATTGCCTTGCTTTTCCGCCTCGACCTTCCTCCAACACTCCTCCTGCATGGTGGATTCCCAAAAGGGATTTCCAATAGCCTTGCCATAAGACTGTGGATCTAAATACTGAACCAAGAAAATATGCCTGGGTGGAAATGGTTCAATGGCAGTGAGTGCAAGAGCAGGCTCCTAGAAATCATATTGAGTCCTCCTAGTATCAGTTGGATCCCCAACAAGATACCCTACATCCTAAAGAGTAGTATGAGCCCACTTGGGCCTCATCTCTGGATCTACATCTGCAACTTCATGCACTGACTTTGCATATGAATTTACTGAATCGGTATCTGGATCATATGAGTCCTTTGAATCAAAACTCTCATCTGAAGAAGAGTCGGCATGTGCATGCTCATCATCTCTGACAGGTGGAAGAACAAAGGTGTCTGCATGCGGCTACAAAGGTACATGCAAGACACTTTCCTTGAATTGGACACTACGCTAAATGATGAGTTGTTCCAAGGAAATATCAATGAGTCTGTATCCCTTCACATTGTCAGGGTATCCAACAAAAATACACTATGTGTTGTGGATCAAGTGTCTTCCTCTTTTCAGAGGGAATCCATGCCCATGCATGTGAACCAAAAATACGAAAGTGGGTCACTTCCGGTTTGAGGTCATTCCAAGCCTCATAGGGGGTCTTACCCTTGACATATCTATGGGGAGATTTGTTTTGTATATAGGTTTCACAATTAAGTGCTTCGACCCATAATCTCTGAGGAAGTGACTTTTCATGTAGCATGCAAGATGCCATCTCTTTTAGAGATCTATTTTTTCTGCTCAACAACTTCATTTTTCTGCGGAGTATAGGGATCTGTGTGCTGCAACTGAATCCCTGCCTCATGACAAAGATTTTGTATCTCATGGTTAACATACTCTCCCCCATTATCAGTACAGAGGATTTTTATTTTCTTTCCTCACTATGTCTCACTAAGGGCTTTGAAATCTTCGAGGTGTTGGAATACCTTTGATTTTTTCTTGAGAAAGAAAATCCACGTGAAGTGTGAGAAATAATAATAAAAAATGAGAACACACATTTATTTTCTGATTGATGGATGTGAAAAAGGGCCCATGAGGTCACTATGGATTAGATCTAAAAGATAGGAATCCCTTTGTGTCTTTCATTTGTCGAATTTCTCTTGAGGGCGTTTTCCAAGAACACATCCCTCACAAATTTATTTGGAGAAATGGATGTCTGGTAGACCATCAACTAATACATTCTTGCTAAGTTGTTTCATATATCTGAAATTTAAATGTCTGAACCTTTTGTGCCATATCCTACTGCTTTCATCAGCATGGGTAAGTAGTAAAGCAAAATCTGGTTCAATAAATTCAGAAAATGTGTAAAGACTAGATTGATGATTTACCTCACTGGTAGAAACCCTGGAATTGGTTTTCATGTCATATATATCCACTGCATCAGGTGTGAATATGACATTCTTTCCGGTGACGAAATTTTTCATCTGATATACGGAGAGAATATTGACGGAAATTTTGGGAACTTGCAACACATTCTCGAAGCTTTTGTTGGTTAGTTCAATCCTTCCTTTGTCGGTGACCTCAACTGGAGAGTTTTCCCCCATCATATTAATAGGAGGACCTTTGCATGCATCCAATGAATAATATACCTCTTTTATGTAATCCATGTGGTGTTATGCTCCTGAATCTACGATCCAAGCATCGAGAGAGGAGTTGATGGTAATCAAGGCATGGATAGAATTTCCTTTCTTGGGATTCTGATCTTCTAGCTTCTTCTTCTTGGCACCCTTGGGGATGCGATCTCCAAGGTTGTTTTTCTGAAGTATTTGGGTCATTATATCTATCTATTTCTGCATACATGTGGATTCTGGATGGAATCTTTTATGGTAGTATGTGCATTTATCCCCTTTTCTTCCCTTTCCAGCTTTGTATCTGGAGGCATCGTTGAAGGGTTTTTAGTACCCTTCCTTCTTTAGATTTGCATGAGATTTCCTTTTGTCTTTATCTTTAGATTTTTTATATTGATGACCACTTCCATCTTGCACAGTAAGTGCATGCACCTTTTGTCCTTTGATTTTTCCCATGTTGATGAGCTTGGTATGCTCTTGTGTAAGAGATTTGATAAATTCTTCAAGAGAAGGCATCTTCCAGATGGCTCCAGAGGAGAATCTAACTGAATGGAATTTCAATACAAACATTGAGAATTCAGGACCAAGTTTGGAGAGAATGGTGAGAACCATTTTTTTCTCCTCCTCAGATTTATCAACCCCTCAAGCCTTGAGTTGCGACAGTAAAAACTTATATTTTGTAAAGAAATATTGGAGATTGTCGAAGATTTTTGGATCAAATGTGAGAAATTCCACCTTAAGCATGTGTCCCCTCATCTCATCCCATTTTCCAAAAATCCCTTCCATGGTGGTGTAGGCTTCATTGGGGTTTTACAGGAAGATATGTGAAAAAGGAGATCAGGAGAAATGAGACTGCAAATTGTTTTGAATGCTTCATCCATTCGATTTAGATACTTGGATTTTTCTATGGCTGATGTTGGTTCTCTCTATGTGTTCATGGTTAACCTATACAATCCTCTACTTCAAAGATGCATTATCATCTTCTCCTTCCATGCAAAGAAGTTGTAAGGTGTAAGAATTAATTCTTTTGGGAATTCCATTTTTCCGTTGTCTTCAATCTTCGGTACCTGCAAAAAATAATTTGGTGTAGCCTTTCCCTAGAAGTCCTTCGGCTCTGATACCATGTAAATGTGTTGAACCCACACATAATAGATCTAGATAATAATTGACATACAAATTTGCATAGAAAATAGAAGAAAAGAGAGGCAGGAGAGAAAGAATGGAAGAATTCACATTAACGAAATGAATAATTGATAATTTACACATGAAATACTATGTATAACTCAACCAATGCGCACTGGAGGAGAAGTCAATGCGCCATAGTGGTGGTCTAGAGTGATCTAGACACACACCAGCAGTTATGGGAGTAAACTGCCACCTATTCTAGTCTCTCAGGCAGTTACGGGAGTGAACTACCACCTAGCTGAGTTAACTAGTCTATCAATCTTTAGTTAACTGACTCAAACAGAGTGAAGTGAGGAGGAGATCAGGGAATCATGATTAATGCGCTAGTATGGTGATGGTCCCAAGGAAAATGGGCATTAGCTGGTGAAGATCTTAATTTTACATGGTGAAAATACCAATGTAGCATCTAGACTCCACTCAACTGATCAAACTGAAGTGAAAACTGAAGAGAATATTCTCCCTAGAGGAATATTTTTCCTAAAATATAGGAGACTGTATAATGACTAATAAACATAGAAAAAACCTTAGGAAAAAGAAATCCTAGGTGTGTGTGAAGTAACTCCAACACACAAGACCTCTTTTTATATGAGAAAAAGATGGTTATTCGGTTTGGGGATGGGATACAAGGGGTAAAATGGTTAGGAAACCCTCCATAGCCCGTAAACTTGACCGAAATATGTGTACTTTTATATTTTTTTTCAACTTTTGGAGGTAAATGTGGGCTAACTAGCATGCAACAATCATATGTATGATGGATAACTAGCATGCATCTCGCATGTGCACGCAGGCTATTAATGTAGCAGGGCACATAAACTATCCAAAAATTGGTTTTTAGAAGGAAACCTCAACAGTTTGTTTGGAAAAGTATGCAAATGGATGGGCCAATGTCTTGGATGCATAGATGTGGCATTTTTGGACTATAACATTTACCAAGAACACATCCTTGAAAAACTATTTTGGAAAAGTGTATGTTGGGCAAGTTTGTGACCATATCCTTTTTGCATATTTGTTGCATGTATTTGAAGTTTAGATGGTCGAATCTCTCATTCAATAATCTACTAGTATAATCATCATGCGTCAGTAGTAAAGAAGAATCAGATTTAACAGTGAACTTATTGAAATTATACAAACGAGATGGGTGGTTTACCTCACCAACAACAATCATGGAGTTATAATTCATATCTTATATGGTTATGGATTTAGGAGTTAAATCCACCCCTTTTCCTGTACCAGATTGCATTATTTGATCAACATAGATAATATTCACAGATATTTTTGGAACATTCAAGAAATTCTCAAAACTTCCATGTTGGAGTTCTACTTTCCATTGGCCAATGACCTCAACTAGGATATCATATTCCATGAAGATGGGAGGACCTTTTCATGTAGAAATAGAAGATAACACATTTTTTGTTTCTACCATATGATGGGATACACTTGAATCTAAGATCCATGCACCAGGAGAAGAGTTAATGACAATCAATGCATGAGAGTTACCTTATTTTTCTAGTTCTTGATCTTCTGACTTATTCTTGGCAGCTTCGAGAATGCAATCCCTAAGGTTGTTTTTATAAAATATCTATGCCATCATATCAATCTGTTTCTTCATACTTGACAATTTAGGATGATAGCTATGTTTGTAGTAACCACATTTGTTCTTCCCTTTATTTCCTTTTCCACCTCTAGATCCTGAGGAACCATCGAAGGGTTTGGAGTACCCTTCCTTCTTTGGCTCTGTATGCACCTTTCCCTTCTTGGACTTTGAATTGGAAGTGTTGTTTATTTTATGCATAGAAAGTGCACTTGCATTAGATCCCTTAATTATTTCCATTTTGATGAGCTTATCGTGCTCATGCATGAGGGCTTCAATAAGTTGATCCAATGTCGACATTTTCCAAGTTGTTCCTAAAGTGAATATGTTTTAATGGAATGATGAGATGAAAACAACACGATCTAGACCAAGTTTTGACAAGACAGGAATGATTAAATAATTGTGTTGAGTGAATTTGTCTATTCCACATCCCTTTAGATGAAGGAGGAGGGACTTAAAATTCATAAAGAAGTCCTGGATGTTATCAAAATTCCTCAAGTCTAAGGAATTCAACTCGACCTCGAGCATATGGCCTCTCACTTCATCTTGTTTTCCAAAGAGATCCTCCAACTCGACCTCGCACATATGGCTATAAGGAACCATTTCATATTCATATGATTTAAATCACCTTCAGATAGTGTCGACTATCAATCAAATATCGAAAGTAAACACAAGATGACAAACAACCTATTGATGCGAAAACTTTGTTGCAATTTTCCTGTAGGTGGTGGTTTCACAACGAACTTGCTGCGCAATAGTGACATAATGACCATAACACCTCCAACTCAGCTTGAATGGTTCGAGAAGTGTGTCAGCTCATCTCCAACAAACATAAAAAGTGGAAATCACAATTTTGGGTTTCATTTATTTTCATATCAAAGTCATTATAGTTTAATTAAACGAGTCCAAGTCAACTCCTTCTTTTTGGTACTTCCTTAAAGATTTCATGTTGATTATGTGCAACTGTTAGCACTATTTTAGGATCATAGTTGGATACAAATTTGATACTATAGACATATGTTTTTGTATATATTCATGCAACCATGAAAATAAAAGGGTTGGGAAGTGTGTAAGGGAATATTATTGAACATATTGTAATATTTCTCTGTTGTTAATGAAAATTGTTAGATCAGAAGTCCTTGAGTTTTGACCACAGAGATACATGTGATTGTGATATTTTATGCATGTGATTTCTCAGTATTTGCTTTCATGTCTTATACTTGATATTGTACAGTTTTGTCTTTGTGTTGATGTGAAATATATGTATCAGAAATCATCTTTATCAGGTGCTCTATTGCATGTAGTTTGAGTTGTATTTCTTCTATAATTTCCTTAAGATTCATCCTTGTTAGATGCCTTGAGGGATAATTGTTTTATCTGTAACCTGTTATCTAAAACACATTTATTTGGCTTAGAATATTACTTTTTGTCTTGCCTTTGTTCAGTCATTTCTTAAATCTACCAGGTATTCAACAAGCTCTTCATTGATTTCTAACTTTAGTGATTCCATAGACCAATATATTTTCTTCCCATATTGCCACCAACCCTATAAATTCATTTTATCTAGAGATCTAGCCTTTGAGTTTAACCAAATCAATCCTTTCAGTGATTGATTTGAAGAGAGAGATCCCTCTCTAGTTGGAAGGGATAGATTCCAGCCCAAAGTTGGTTTTGAGGTTACTCTTGTGTCTTTTTCCTTTCAGCCAAAGAAATTATAGAGAGATAACATTTTGGCATCGTTGTTGGAGAGTGAAGGTGAAATCTTCCCTAGGAAAATGACAAAAAATTTCTAAAACTTGTTCCTAAGAGTGACAGTGAACTAAATACAACTCTCGATGAATTTTCACTCGGACGACTCCAAATTTGAAGATCAATTTCTAAAGATAAAGTTTGTTAAGAATCCTGGCTACCCAAAGAAAATACACAAGGCATCATCCAAATCCATATCCTCTAGAAGCCATTGACAACCCAGAAGGAATTATGCGCAAAATTAACAAAAAATCAACTTAATCAGGTATTTTTCTGGACAGAATTTTGTCATTGCCTAAAGGTGGAGTAAAAATAATTGATGACCTTGAATTTGATATTAAATTTGAGCATTCCTTGTTTAGATCCAAGTCAAAATCTGATTTGACTAAAATTCTATTTAATAATCAGAAATTTTAAACCTATATTCATGTTGTCCCTATCCAAGCTATAGCAATTCCCAGTGAGATCATACAATCAGGTCAAATCCCTTCTAAAGTCATGGTAGCAAGATTTGCCCCATTAGTTCTCCCTGCTGCAGTTCATGACCTACCCTGGAATTATGCACAAAGAATCATCCAGTTTGATGCAGAAGGGGATGTAACAACCAAACAACATTTAGATAGGTTCATTGATTTCATAGATATTGAAGAAGTAGATGATGACTATGTTAAGGTGAGGTTATTTGCACAAAGTTTTTCAGGAGCAGTTAGGAAATGGTTTAAAGATCTCCCAATGAATAACATTCCCAACTTTGAAAATTTTGAAACTCTTTTTCTTGGGACATGGGGGAGTAAGAAAAACCCTTTGCAGTTATTGAAACAATACAACCATTTAAACAGACTCCATGCTAAGCAGTACAAGAGATTTCCAACATATTTATGAAGGTCTATAACTCCATTCTTTATCAAGTAAAACCTCCCCAAGGAGTTTCTCAACTCTATTATGTTGATGCATTCGAGAGTGAATTTTCCTTGTTACTAAGAGAAAGAAGGTCCACTTCTCTTACTGATATGATGAATGATGCAATCAAAGTGGAAGTGAATTTAGTTGCATCAGGGAAGATCAAGCTCCAAATAGAATATGATAGAAAGAAAGCTAAAGAAGAAACACTACCCTCTACTTCTCAAGGTTTAGATGAAAATTTTGACTTAATGGTAAATACTATGGAGAAATTGGTGGAAAAATGTCATTGGATGATAAGCCTCGTGAACTTCAAGCCAGAAATCAAAACTTTAGGAGACCTCCAGTTCCTCAAATAAGACATAGAGAACAAAGGATTCCAGCTGATCAACCAGTTAGAGCTCCTTTCCAAAATAATTATGTTGCATAATTGTTTGAGGAACCTCCTGAAGATATTCATTGTTTTGGTCTAGAAGGGCACAAGTTTACATAACTAAATAAGAACACAATATGTTTATTCAAGATGAGGAATTAAAGGAGAAAGAGGATTACATGAAAGGATATCATAATGCCATCATGGAATTCCAAAAACAATATAACCTCAGGAATAAGAAGATTGAAACAAGTACTCCAAAGGATCCTAGATATGACATGCCCTCTTC
>JASDQU010011538.1:120052-145320 GCA_032191745.1 Picea mariana | reverse complement strand
TAAATAAGCCCCAAGGGAACATTACATCCAAAGATGGCCTTCTATGTTGAGCATTTCATGGAGGTAAGATATAGACTCATCATACAAACCCCATACACATCTCAATAGTGGGTGCACTTTCTTCTCATTCCCCTTGGATAGTTCTAGGTGGGCTCATATTGACTCTAGGTTCAGATAGATCACCACACTACTTAAACAAACAAGATTTTCCAAGTGTCCCATCTTTGAGAGGTCAAGACAAAGGAGCACTTGATCTTCTACTGCTCCATCTATTAAAATATTTGTGGGAAATTCTAATGTTTATTTTGAGGGGATTAGACCCTCTCCACTTTCTCCAAGAACCTCGACTAGATATGCCTAGCCTTATACATGTAGAAGGGATTCAAGCTTCGTTCCCATGCTCTTCAACCTCCTCCTAGACTAGATTCCACCAAGAGGATTACTTCTTTCTTTATGGTGCTCCCATTAGCTAGGGGCCGAGAGACAAATTGATAGAATCATTATTTTTTACTCTATATCTATGTGAACCAAAAGGAGCATCCCCCCCTCCCCAATGACCTAAACAATATTTCCAAACTAGATCCATTACCAACAGACAAAGAGACCATCCAATATTAAACAATGGTTGGCCCCTTTCATGCAACAACTCAATGGACATTTTGGATTCCCCCCCAACTCTTCTTCTGGAAAAAATTTAATATTGAGTTTCCTTCATTCATCCTTAGATTTCTTGAGAGATGGACTTAGTGGACCATGACATACTTGCATCATCATCATTATTTTCTTTTTAGTTCTTGGATCCATCCCAACTGTACATTTTCCTCCTAGTGAGTCTTTCCACACCCAATGTCTAGGGTTTTTTCAACTTTAGAATAGATTCACGCTTTACTTTTTGTATCTTTGTTTTTATAGGAACCATTTTGGGATCTCAATTTGAAATGACACCATTGTACCCAATAGTCCCATTAACATACTTTTGTGATAATTTGTTGGACATCAATAAATTGTCTCATCTATCTTATCTATGTATCCCTATCTACATGCTAACTAAAACCTATTTTTTTCTTATGTGTGACTAATATTCATGCAATAGACCTTAAAACTTAGGCCTTAAGCCATATTTACTTAACATTGAATCTAAGTTGCAGGAAACATGTAGGGGGCTTGTACCATGTGCATTTTCATACAGAAAAATGAAAATGCATGTAGTATAACCCTAAAACATCTTTACATCCGTACAAATGCATCCCACATGTGGGAGACACATTTTTGGGCTTACCACCTCCCATATCACACATTTCAAAGATTAAATATTTCAATTTTGAATGGGCTTGACAATTGAGACCCACCAATTTGGAATTAAACCCTAATTAGAGATTTACACAAAGAATTTGGGGGGTTTGAAAAAAAACATTTTGCATCAACAATATTACAGATTGTATGTATAACTTTCAACAAGCATATCAAACATTTTGCATCAACAATATTACAAATTGTATGTATAACGACCAAGTTTCTTTATCTCTTTGATGATTAGGTCAGGTTGTTGATAATATAAAAGGAACAAATGAATTGAATCACTAACCAGTTTTTGTGGGGTATAAAAATATGGCCAAATCCAATTTAAAAATCTTAGTCTATATCTAATCTAAAAAGCTTAGTCTATATGGAGTAAGGGATCATAAGAAGTTCAGGTTGAGCCATTACAGAGCTTGTTTTCATTAGTCTGTTATTTCATATCAATTCTCCAATGCCTATTAACAATCTTTCTTGAAGGAATTTCTCTTGGACTACGTCAGAATCCAGATTACATTTTTGAACCTTGGAAAAAGAAAGCCTTATCTTGACAGGACATGTTTGTGATTAAATTTGCAAGTGTTATGTATTGCTTTCTCAATTTCAATCCTGGCAAGGAGAGATGGGATTTTTTCTTGTTGTTTGAATTATAGCAAACTTATAGAAATCAAGATGGAAATGCCGTGGACATATGTAGGAACCTTTAAATAATGTATATTCTTTATAGTGGCACTGGTTCTAACTTCTTTGTTTTCTTGATCAACATTATTTTTAAAAAATAATGCAAATTTTACAATGATTTTTGGTGATCATTGTAAAATTTCTATGAGATGGGATCTCATTCACGCCCGTTGTTCCAGTCCCCTAAGTGCAGCAGTTTTCAACATTTGCATCCTATTTCATGCTCACTCGAATTTCCCCTTATATGTGTCGAGGGAGGCAATAGAGGTGGAATGAATAACGAATGAATTAGGCAACGAAACGAATTTATATATAAACAGGGGCACCCACCCATGATCTAGGGAGAATATACATATGATCTAGGTGGATATTGGTGGCCACCCACCTTTTCCAGCTGGCTCAAAACAACTTTCTAGCAATTTTGATAATTTACTATTTTTAGTAGTTTTCAGGTCCTAAACTTTCGGAGCTGTTTTGAGGCCCTAAACAACGTTTTTTGGGGTATATTGCGTGTGCAACTGTTGTCTTCCTTGGATATATCTTTCCAATGGGCTATTATGCACCTAAAATGGAGATCGTATGCAAAAGTTACAACCCCGGGAAGTTGATGTACCGACTTACCCAAACGGGGCCCACATGACTTTTGGCGCTTCATCTCCTAGGGTTAGGTTTTTGGATGTTTAGGGCTTTTGAAACTCCTGTTTATTGTAAAAATACCTTGAGAGCCTCATTGTAATCATCTTCTTGCGAATGAGCACAGCCGTCACATCTCTTCTCAGAGATAAGTTGCCACCATTCCAGCAAGCTTGTTTTCCACTGCATTTTACAGTTTCAGCTTATTTCCTTATTGAATAGAAAACCAGTTTTATTGTATCTATGTTATTCTGTGTTAAGCATCTGGTAATAATTTGTAGTCATTTCATTCTGCTCATAAAATCTGGATCAACATATCTCTTCATCTTTCTTTTTCAAATCTTCTCTTGATTCATCTTTTTCCCACTTGCCTTTGCTAGCATTTTCTTGCTTTAGGTTCTTAACCTCCTTAATGAGTGATTCATTAAGGGATATTATCTTATATAGCTCCTCGCCCTTCTTATTAATCACTTCCTTTTCTTCTTTTAATTCATCTTGAATTCTATATAATTCCTCCATTTTTGTATCCCTAATCCATTTATCTGAAAAGAGTTTTTCAAATTCTTCCCATGTGCAGTGCCATCTAGTATTTTGATCAACACTCATCCACCACTTCCAAGATTCATCAAAAAAATAATCTATTGCCTCTGTAGGAGTCATATTAAATTATTTTACCAACCTCAACCATTCCATAGGATTGATTTCATCTTTATCTTCATCTCATGTAAATTTAGGTATTGTCATTGATTCTTAATTGAGGTCTAACCCCAATCCTTGACTTCCAACCTCTGTATATTAAGGATAAATGTCTCAAATATTTATCATCCTTGTTCCAATATTCTCTTCTATATTTATATTTCCAATGGATTTTGAATCAGCTCAATCGGACATTCCAATCAAAAGTTATGATAGTTTTAAGTCAACATACCTTGGAAACCTTGATTTGGAGTCTGTCCCCCTGGCCGACCTTACTTCTGATGCATCTCTGCAATTTCGGCCCTTATTAATCTGAAATTGTGATTTGTAGTACTCTAAAGTTTCTTCTCTACAATGCCACAGGTTTGACCAAAATTGGATGCGCCAAGTGGAAGCTATGGTAACTTCCCCACACCTTAATGATTTTTGGCCTTTCCAGGACAGAGCACTTGTACAACGTGCTCCCTGCACAATAATTGATATAAAATTATGAAAATTTCATCATAAATACTATGGCATGTCCATTGTTCAATCAAACTTTTCTCACTCAATTTGGATCCTCTATGAAGAATTTATGGTTGTTTTACCCGAAACTCTTGTTTGAATCTAGTCAATAGGACTAGTGAAATACCTTATCTTACACAGGGCGTATATACAAAATTAAGATGACCCAAAATATGAAAATTTTATCAGAGATACCTTGATCATTTCGATGAATATCATATGGATTTCAGGGTCTAAAATGTTACAAAAACAATTTTATAGTGAAAATTTTGAGATGACTAAATTCAGGATGATTTTAGAACCCTATCTTACATAGGCTATATCTATGAAATTATAAGTTCTCAGGAGTTGAAATTTGTACCCCACGTACCTTGATCCATATACTAAATATTATCCAAGGGGTTCCTTCTGAAACACCATATAAAATAATTTATAGCTAAAATTCCAAGGTGTCTCAAGTGTAGCAGTGAAACCCTAAGACCTTAAGCTCTGATTCCAAATGTTATGATCCAAATACTCAAAATATCATAAAATTACAGAAGTACACACCATGTACAAAATGTCAAAGTGGAACACAACTCCAAAATGGATAAGTTACACAATAAATCCTTAAAGAACAGGGGAACCCCCTCCAAATAACCAAATACCTTTCATACTTCACAATTCACCTCTCAATAACGAATACATGATCTCTTATATTTAGTTATTCACACTTGCACATGAGGCCCCTTTATCACTAAGCCGGCCCTATTACATATGAATTTACACATTACATGTAAATTTAGGCCCATATATGCCCCCCCTTGGGGTCATATCATATACAATTAGCCACATATATGCCCCCCTTGGGTCATAACACTCCTTGATATGCCTCATCAAAGTACGCCCAAGGCTTCGATATGTCAATTCATTCCTTGTTAACTTTTATAGGCATATTTGTGCAAGTTTTAAACCTGTGAAGTAAGACAATGCATATAGATTCTTAAGAAAAACATAAATTAATCAATGGTTCATACACATAGTACATAGAGATTATCAAGGATTATCTCTTTTTTGTGTGCTCCCTTGTCCCTAGTCCAGGAATTACTTGCTTTGGTGATGATACTTATGCATATTATGGATCATGGATTATGGAATCTACTACAATTAGAATATTTGCAACTCGATTTTCTGATGGGGCCTCCTCTCCACTTGCTCAAGCGCACAACATACATATTCATATTTGCTCATAGCATATCAACTATCATGGCTCGTTCCTCTTTTGTTATTGTTTTGAAAGTATTGTCTGTGGCGACCTTAATGTGTATGAGTGAGACATCAGATGGTCCAAAGGTGACAAATATATTTGCGAGGAAGGAGTTCCAAATATCTGTGGGGAAAGCAGTAAAGGAGAGATGAAAGTAGCCATTGGGAAAACATGGAAGGTTAAGATCAGGCAAAATGTTGAGACATATGTCATTTGTAAACATAATTTTTCTTATCACACTCCACACGTCCAAACAAAACTTAATGTGTGATTTTTGTGAGGTTATACGTTATGTTACGATGTTACACTTATCGTCATAAAAACACTTAGAAACAATTGTAAGTCAAAGTCACTTGAACATGACCAAAAAATCAATCAATTTAAAATGTTTTTAGTGACTAATTCCATAGATGGTGTCCTAAATTTTTCACTTAATTCCTTTCTATTCTTATCCCATAATGTAATTCACAATGTCTCTCTCTATAATCAATCTAAACATCATTTCTTTTCTCCAAGTTCACTTCATTTATATGTGCATACAATATATCGCTATTTACTTTGGTGTTTTGATTTTTGGTTTTGCTCTGAGTTGGTCTCTTCTTTGTTCCCATATTTAATGTAATGTGTTGGCTATTCATTGTTGTCGGTCGCTATGGGAATCCAAATCTGACTTTTTAGAGGTGGTAATTAATTAAAGGTTCGTTGTTTTTTAAGTTGGATCCCTTATCCACGATATTGTGCTCTTCTGATGAGGAATTTGGCTAAGGAAATTTAGTGAAATGTTGTTGATTCAAAAAATAGATTGAGAAGTCCAAAAAATACATTACCATTTCAGTTATTCAAAATCATCCTGAGCACCCCCGGATGGGGTGTTATTGATTCCATCATGAGGAGAATCTCAAGACTTGTGTCCCTCGCCACCCGTCCTTTCCATTTCCATCAAGGGCAAGCATCATATTTATAAAATCCACAGAATTAATTTGACGAGAAATCTGGAATGTGGGGAGTGTCATGGGTCCAACTCTTGGTACAACTGTTGAGCACGATATCTATCGCCAAGGATTTTTAGCAATTACTCTGGTTAATTATACTATTATAGTCGACAGATCCCACATGATGGTGATCAATTCCAACAATCGATCTTGCTCGTTATGTTTCCCCTAGAGGCTCAATTCATTCTAGTTGTTTTGGACGCATGAGATTAGTTCTTTGGCTTCCTCGATTGTTGTCTCTAGTTCCATCTCTCTCCAAACGCCATAGGTTCGAGGATGCAAAAGTGTCCGTCAGAGTAGAGGCTCTTCTTGGCAAGGTGGTGCATGTTTCGGGGCTCATGGTTCGACTGAAGAAGAATTCTAGCAAGTTGCATCGGACACTTCAATGATTGGTGTTCTTTAGGGGGGGAATCCAAATCTAGAAGCCATGAAAGCGCATTAGGAGGAGACCATATTTTGGAGCTGTAAAGTGGAATGTGTGGAGGAGTTGGCTTCGCCCATGGGGGAGTTGGAGGCTCACGATGAAGATAAAAGAACAAACCCCTTTGTGTAGAAAAGGCTTCTTCCTGAAGCCTCCAAATAAATCTATCAAGAAGCTTGCTCAGTAACCTCATAATGCAGACTAGCAGAAGAGCATCTGCATTGAAAAGAAAACTATTTCTTTTTCATTTGCAATTAAATCAAAGAAATTGCATTTGGTCCATCCTGCACACTCTATCTATCAGATGTTATTTAGAAGGACGATTATATATGTAGCATCTTCCATAACATAAATTACAATGTTTAATCGAAACTTTCGTGGTTAATGTTACTTCAGGAGTCTAATGTTGTTTTTGGTAAATTAAATGGATAGAAATTTAATCATCCCTTTGCATCAAGTTTGGACATCAAAATTGTCCTGTTAAGATTTCAACTTTATTTGTTACATTATATATTTCTAGAGAGGATAAACAATACATAATAACACTTTCAAGTTGTATGGATTTGAACTACAGCAAGACGATATTTTCCCAACAACAATAGCACAGTCAAGCCCCCGCACCATGTTGATGTCGAAAAATACCTAGCCATCTGCATGTAAAATACAACGATTTATGTTATGGAGGATGCTACATATAAAATCATCCTTATTCTAAATAAGTGTGAAAGCCTTCATGTGAATAATCTTGTTGGACAAAAATCATAACACTCTGACATAACTATACTCAAAACAAATAATGTGGTTGAAGGCGCATTACATCAGTGCAAGGACTAAGTTGCTTTGCAACATTCACTCTTGTTATTAAAGCAATTACGAAGGAGAGAGATTTGACTTGATCTGAGTGGGGCGAATAAATCGGTACAGAGGAGAGATAATTGACTTGATTTGAGTGGGGCGAATAAATCGGTGGAACATTTTATTGTATTGCCTTGACTTGAATTAGAAAATAAAGTGAGTGAACATTTCCTTTTATTGACATGACTTAATTAGAAAATTATCCATCATGCTTCAAATGCTATCGGTTGGAAAATGAAAAATGGATAGTTGGACAGAGAGACTAGATATGTCTGTATTAATTTGATTTGAGTGGGAATGAATAAATAGGTGAAAATTTATTTCAATAAAGTGAATTTTAATGTACTTTAAATTATTGTATTTTAAAGTTGGTAAGATATTTATTGACCTAACTCAATGGGTGAAGAAATATAGAATTGTGTTAATAAAGAGAACATTATCATATTGGGATCTTTTATTTTCTTTTCAAATTATGAGAGTTGGAGAGTGGCAGAAAAAGAAAGACGTTGATAGTGTTGAAAAATTGTGAGACATATAATGAAAAATGCTTTGACTCCATTTGAGCAGTAGAGGCAAAAAAATAAGTAGAGAATTTTTTCAATAATTTTTTGGAAATTTGGCTTTGGATTGGTACCAATTCACTTGGATGACATTGCTTCAAGAGATTTTTTTGATATAAAAAGAAAAAGTAAATACTTAGGTTGTGTTTATGTTGAAATTGTGGCTTGTATACTTGAAAAAATGGGCTATGTGACTGTGGAGCGTTTCCTATTGAGGAAATGGCTCAAGAGCCTTGTGAAGGCTGTTGTGAGCACTCCTGGAGCATATGAGAGTTCCTAGAGTTCCAATATATGAGATTCTTATCCAAACAAGTGTAGTATAGCCTTGAAGGGAAGTGGGAAGGCCCAAGGGACTACATGGCAAAGAAGGGGGATTCCATTCCTTGGGTTGTGTTGGTTGAGGGGAAGAGAGCTAGTGGATTGGAACCATTGTCAGAGTGGAACCTATATTTTGGACTAATAATAATGGAGAGTGGACAACCGAGAGTGCCAAAACTCCTTGTGGACTCATAGCCTCAGCTCTGGGGTGGATTTTTGTTGAGAGAAAATTAACAACAAGCCTATGGTTGGGAGGAACTTCCTTTGTATGCATTCAATTGGTTATTTTATGAACATATAAGTTATTTGTTATGTTTATTATGCTAATTCCATTATGTAAATGAATATTTGAATGTTGTGTTTTTAATTCTTGAATGGTTCCATTCATTTTTTAAAATATGTTGTTAAATGCATGTTAAATTATGGACTTGTTTCCCCTTGGTTTATTTTATATGTATGGGGAGTTTTAAATTTCATTTTAGAAGGAAGGTACGTTACATTTTTCTTGAGAAACAGGAAGTCATTAATGAATCATAAATATCCCTTGAACGACGTAGATGGTGCATGTTATTCTAATAAAAATTTCACTAAATATGGAACAGGATAGAGAGAGGTCATTCCTATAAATGTTAGTTGTGCAGAGGGAAGAGTGCGCGGAGGGGGAGGTTGTGCAGAGGGAAGAGTGTGCATAGGGAGGAGTTGTGAGAGAGTCTTTGCATAAGAGAGAATTCATAAAAATGGATAAGTTTCAAAGGGGTGAAACTTGATGGACTCAAGGTACACTATGAAATTGGTGGAAGTGAAGAACACAATATTGTGCGAAGAAAGAGTTTTGTGTGGAGCATGGAGGAATGTTTTTGAAATAAGGAATCTCCATGCCATATAAGTCATAAAAATGACTAAGTATTGTGCGCATATAAAACAATTTCTCGACATACTATGAAATAATGAAACTATATGTATGGTGGTGGACTATGAAAAAAAAGGGGAAAGGGGGGTAAGGGTTCTATACATGGTTAAACTTGGAATGCAAGAATGATACATGAAAATGGATCAACAAGAACTTGGGTACTAATTTTTTAGGTGTTTTTTTATTTCAATGATGTTTGTTTATATGGTTGAAGTTGGAGAAACACCATATCCCATGTTTCAAAGGACCATTATGAGTGATGCCAGTCTTCTTGTTACTTCAATCAGTTTTGGGCCATAACCAATTTTTCCTTTAGTATGCGGAGAATGGACTCCCTAGTATGGAGTGTATAATCAACTTCTTGAACCTTTGAAGTGCCTGGTAAGAATGAAGTGACCAACAAAGGTTTTTTTCCATAAAATGATTCAAATGGGGTCAATTTGGTAGCTCCATGATAAGAGGTATCATACCACCATTTTTCTAGTGGAATCCATTATGCCCATTGGTACGGCTTTTCAAAGGTGAAACATCATAAATAGGTTTCAAGGAACTTGTTGACTATTTCAATTTGACCATATGTTTGGGGGTGATATGTTGTGCTCATCTTTAGTTGGGTACCCTATAGTTTAAATAGTTCCTGTCAAAATTTGCTAGTAAAAGTAGGGCCTCAATATAATATAATGGAAGTGGGCATGCCATGTAGCTTAAATTTTTTATCAAGAAAGACTTGGTAAAATAAGGAAAGGGTAAATGGATGGGATAGGGTAAAAAAATGAGCATACTTGGATGGAAATTCAAATGCCACCATGATCACAGATTGTTTTCCTACACTTAGCAGTCCCATAATAAAATCCATGCTATTGTCTATCCGAATGTGTGTTGGGATTGGAAGCAGTTGCAACACCACTGGTGAATTTACCATCTCCCCTTTATGTCTTTGGTATGTGTCAGATGTGGAAACAAAATCATGAATATCATTTTGCATCCCCTCCCAAAAGAATGAGCGCTTAGCTCGTCCATATGTTTTATGAAATCTAGAGTGACCAATTGTAGGTGATGAATGAAATTCCTCTAATATTCTTTGTTTTAAGGTTGAATTCTTTACTATAACAATGCATCCTTGATATCACAATGTATCAAGATTCCATGTATACCCCTTAGGAGGTTTTGGATCATCCTAAAGTCTTTGGATGAGTTAAAAAGTAGTTTCATTTGCAACCCATTTACTATGAGCATCCTCCAACTAACTTGGAACTAGTAAAGATAAGGTCAAAAGGAATCCATTGTCCTCAAATCGTTGAGATAATGCATCAAAGACCACATTTTATTTACCTTTATTATAGATAATCTCATAGGCATACCCTAGTAGCTTGGTGGCCTACTTATGTTGCTCTAGTGAGGATAATTGTTGTTCAATAAAGTACTTTAGATTGTGATGCTTAGTCTTGATCTAGAAATGTCTCCCAAGGAGGTATGGGCATTAGGTCTCTATGACAGGTGGGATGGCCATCATTTATTTCTCATATGTAGATTTACCCATGTTTCAGTCACATAAATGTTTATTGGTGAATGATAGAGGGTGCATCATATTGTGCCAAGACCTCGTCCAGAGGCATCACATTCCATAAAAAATATCTTAGTAAAATTTGGCATTGCTAATATTGGAGTTGTGCACATGGGATCTTTTAAAGTTGAGATGGATTATTTTGCGGCCTTAATCCAAATAAAGAAATTCTTCTTAAGTAGTGAGGTCAAGGGAGATGCAATTTTCCATAATTTTTCACAAAATTCCTGTAATACTTGTAATTCCTAAGAATCCTCTCAATATCTTCAAGGTTTTTGGACACAACCAATCTTTCATAGCTGCAAATTTCTTTGGATCAAATCGTACTCACTTGTGGCTAGCAATGCGACCCAAATATTCAAATTTGAAACCTCAAAAGAAAATTTAGAGTGTTTGACAAATATTTGGCGGTCCTATAGGAGTTGCAAGGCTTTATCAATGTGTTTGATGTGGGATTCCCATGTTATTCTATAAATCAAAATATCATCAAAGAATACTAGCACAAAATTGTGAAGGAAGGACCTAAATATCTTATTCATGAGGCTCTATAAGGTTGATGGAGCATTCCAAAGGCCAAAAGGCATCACCAAAAACTCATAATGACCTTCATGTGTACAAAACGTTGTCTTATGAATGGATACCTATTTCATCCTAATTGGGTGGTAGCTTGAGTGGAGGTCTAATTTTATGAAAAACTGGGCTCCATGGTGTTCATCCAAGAGGTCATCAATAACTGGGATAGGAATTTTGTCCTTGATCATCAACTTATTGAGAGCTCAGAAATCCAGAAACATGTGCAAGTAACTTCTTTATTTAATACGATAACCACTGATGATGAATACGGGAATAGTGTTGTGACATATGACCACTTCCTCCAACAATTCATGAATGTTTTTTCAATTAATTTTTCTATAAAAAATGGTTCCTATAAGGATGCACATTGAGTGGTTGAATTCCTGTAATGAGGGGAATACCATGGTCATGTTCCCCATGTGAAGGTGGTAAACCTCATGGAAATTGAAAGATGCATTGATTCTTAGAGAGAACCAATTGCAAATATAGATGAATTTTTGGTGGTGTGTTGTCGACTCCCCATATGGCATTGAATTGTGTAATAACACCCAAGTGGAATTTCTTCAACAACTTCTCCATACAATGAGACATTATAATCTCATGGTAACTAGAGGTAATCCCCTTGATGGTATGTGTCTTCCCTTCTTGTGTAAATCACATTACAATTCCTTGAAATCCATGGTGACTAGTCCCAAAGTGCATAGCCATTCTACCCCCAAAACTATATCACAACCACCCATTTCAATGGAATACATGTGAGTTTTGAGATGATACTCTCCGACTTGTATTTTCACATCTATCCCCACATTCCATCGTGCCACCATTAGCAATCATAATTTGAAAATCATATATGGGGTGTACATAACAATGGGTGTCTTGAGCCACTCTCCTATGAATAAAATGGTGTGTGCTACCACTTTCAATCAACACAATCGCTTTGAGGTGCTTGATGTAGCCAATTAATTTCAAGGTTTGTGGCGTCAAGGAACTATAAAGGGCATGGAGAGAAATATGGGGCTCCTTAGGAGGAGCTTGCAAGGGGGATTTATCTTCCACTAGAATGTCCTCCATCCATTTGAAATAATTTATGTTGTTTACATTTATTCCCTTTGAAATATCATTCATCACAATTATAGCAAAGATGGATGCGTTGAAGTTCTGCCATCTCTTCTAGAGATGACTTGTGGATGCAGACCGACTGTGAGCTAGAGGGTCTAGGAGTAGTTTTCATAGGGGGGTTAGGGAGAGTGTCAAATAAAGATCTCTTGAGTTGTGCATTGATCAATATCTCATCTTATTTGGCTCTGTCACGAGCTTCCAACCATTTTGTGGGAGTTGCATCATGACATGTGCTTTAATTGCATCCTTGAGACCACTGATGAAACATTCTTTAAACAATAAATTAGATTGGCCCTCTATGTGGATATCCAATAGCTCAAATCCAGTGATATATTCCATAATTGTACATGTTTGGTGTAATTTTGTTAGGCGTCCCAAATGGTGAGTGTCACACTCAAAATGAGAAGAAAGTATTTGCACAAACTGGGTTCATGCAATGTAGCCTTTATAAGCCTTCCTATACAATTTCCACCATTGCCAACATTCAAAATCCAAATGTAAGACCCCCACATGTAGATTTTGTAGGTCATCATTAATTCCATGTAGAGAGAAATATTGTTCCATTTGTGTAACTCACCATGAAGAATCTGACCCTTAAAATTGTTCATGTCCACCTTTGGAAAATGGAGCCATGAATTGTGATCTTGGAATGTGGTCAAGTGATTATTCTAAAACATGGGTGTGTCTTTTACTTCCATGGGTGTGAATTCCTCTTTGGTTGGGTTAATGTGTGGATCACTTACATGAAGATCCACAAGTGTTTCTACTACTGACAAGAGGCTAGTTTGTTTTGTCGCTTCTTCTTGCACCTATCAAACTATAGTTGCAAGAGTGTTCATTATTTCTTCTATCAATGTGCTCTAAGAAGAATGGTCCTGATCTAGTGTGACTTGTTGTTGGTTTTTGGAGTGGGCCATGTTGCAAGTTTGAACCATGGGACCAGAAAAGACAAAATATTACTGCAGTGAAAAAATATGAAAATTCTCCTTAGGTGCAAAGATTTAGGGATTTCATTAGTAGACTGAAGAGTTTAGGGTTTGCAAGGGATAGTTTTTTACCCACCGAATGAAATATCACGTGTTAATTAAAGATGCCAAAACATGTTTCTAGCCTAAAAAAAATTCTATTAAAATTTGGAGGTGTGTTGGCCTAAGAAAGAGCTATGATACCATTTGTTGTCTTCCTTAACCCTTGAATGATGGAATGAAACCATGTATACAGAGAATATAATTGCAAATAACCAAGAACAAGAGACAATAAGATAGAAAATGTATAAAGACCCTTGAATATTAATAATGAAAATAAGAATGCAATGTTCACTTAACTCTTAAGGTGGGGTAACCTTCCCTCGAGCAGAGCTCCAAATACAGTAGACAAGAAAAGACATTCTATTGACTCCTATATATTTAAATAAATTTTATATAGAAAAAACGCTAACTACTTGTGGTCCCATCATAAATGGGTACCAACTACCTAGTGGGCCTTATAAAGTGGACCCTCTTTACATTGAATAACTAACTATTAATATATGTTGGCCTTATTCAAAGAGTATGGTTGCATACTATAACTAACTAACTTCTATGTCACCCAAAGTAGGGATGTTAGGGTAGGACCCTAACAAAATCTTTCAATAAAATATGTAGAGGTTGTGTTCTAGGTTTTCAACCAGTGAGCATGAGTACTCCACCAACGAGTGGCCTGTAATATAAAAGATTATACCATTTTTTTCAATCAACCTTGTTCTATAAAAGTTTTAGACACTTCACTAACATGTATGGTAGGTGATTCACATTCTTTAAATATCTAACCAAGGTTTGAGTTCCTTGGGGTCCATGGGTACGATGAGTCTTCTTCCATTTTCTTTGGGATTTATCTTGTCTTTCTCAAAAGGTATATTTTCTTTAATATTCATCCCACATGATCTTYYGACTAACCCTACACATGCTATACTTSTTTAGACAAGGTMGATAACCAATAAGTTGACCAAGGTTGATATTCCCATTATACTTTTTTCTACACCTTTCAATAGTCCAATGGTCTCTACAAATATTTGATCAATCAATTTTTAAAAGTTTCTTKACCTAACTAAGTTRGGTCTCYYCATATTAGGCCATGTCTTGTTTGGAAGGATGTTCACCTAGAATCCAAAGTTGACCACAAGTTTTGGGATTAAAAAGCCTTCAATTTCTAGGTTGAATTGAGGATCATAATAATTTGTTGGCTTCTCTTCTTGATTGAATTGACATAGTTTATTTATTACTTTACCTCCATCCATCTTGCTATATATTCATCAATTTAATTAACCTTGCTACAAATTCTTCCTCACTTTGTAGATCCAAGAATTCATCTAGGGAAATGTTTTTTTGTTTTCTTTCCTTTTATGTCTATAGTCTTGAAATTCTTCCTCTTTATCTGATTTTCTAAACATGTCTATGGCTTCATTAACATATTATTTTTGTCTCATTGGATTTGGGTACATGTTATTTTCTTTTCTTTCGGTTTTTATTTGAGTATTTCTTTACAAAAGTGCATACTCCCCTTTCCTTGCTCCCAATCTAGTGACCACATTTAAATTCTTGAAATTTAGTTATTCATGTTTATGTGCACTTTGCAAAATATTTACATTTCTCTTATTCCTTACCTTTTCTAGTATTATCATACAATGTTTTAACAAATGATCTCCTACCCCACGGTTTTTGTAAAATTTCAAATCAATTTATATTTAAGGTGGTCATATTTATAACAAGTAAAACAAAACCTCCTATAATATCCACCTTGGACTCCATGTCAACTACCTTTATCTCCTCTTCTTCCACCGTAGATGCCTCTTCTTGGATAGTCTCCACCGCCTCTTCAACCTTGTGCACCCTAGTTTTGATCTATTGTTTGTGTGTGATATATTGTTTGCTAGTTGGGTTTGTTCCTTCCATTGTGATGACATTTAGATGTATTGTAGGTATTGTTTTCATAGATTTCACACCACCTTTTCTTGGTGTTCTTTAGATTACGGGGATACTCCTTTGCATTATGGTTCATTAGAGCCTCACATATTTCACATTAGTACTCAACTTCCATATTTCTAACATCATGATGTATATTAGTTAATTCGTTTTGTTTACAATATTCTTTTGTGTCTTCTTCATTCATGCATATAATGCACTATGTATCTAATCTCCTTGTTGCATTGTAAGGTCTCACAATGATTTTTGAATTATCTCCAAATTTTCTTCTAACTTTCTGTCTATCGACGAGCTCACCCAATCCTCATCGGTTTCAATTTGCTAGGACTCTTTGTATGCTTTTTTTTTTTTGCATTCTTAGGGCTGCCCTAATTTTCTATAATAGACTAGAAAGAAACCATTGCACTAAAATATGTTTATCAATAGTGTAATGAATACAAATGAGAAGATGCTTAAGTTTTTTTTGTTATAGTTCCTTTCCAACTCATTTGGTGTTTTCTTAATTTTCTTGAGCTTCTTGGTTGTAAGACACTTTAACATCTTGTGCCTGGAAAAATGACAAAAAATCACTCTTAATCTCATCCTTGTTTCTATTGTGGTTTTCAATAAACCTCATAAAACATGTTAGTGCTCATGTTCTTAGTGCACTAGGAAGTTGCATCATTTGCTTGACTTCATCAGTGACACCCATCACATGCAACATATTTTCCGAGATGAACCAATGTCTCTTTGGATCTTCGTCACCCTCATACAAGGGAAGGTTTCCAGAATTGAGAATTACCATATTTTTTTTACTGACTTGACGGTGGTCTCTTAGGTATTCCATTGATTGACTTCTTCATACTCTCGACCAGATTATATTTTCTATCACATTCTTGATTCTCCTACTCATTCTCTTCTTGAAAATTTGTATGGTATTTTTTTTTTTTATCCTTGTACTCAAATATGTAATTTTTTCGTGGTCTTGTTTCTTCATTGAAGAGATCATTCGGAATTTCAATCAATGGAATTTTGGTTTCTTAGCAGGGGACTATTACCTTTCCCATGAGATCCTCGATATGGATTAACAAGTCATCGTCTCCTTCCTCGAGTATGATATTTAACAAATTAATTTGGAGCCATATCCTATCCTTGACTTGACCATATTTGTCTATTTGACATGAAATTAATGCTAGACCAAGTTAAATATGCAAATGTTATTGAAAGACTTCATTTATGCTAATATTTTCTCTTCTTGTGTCTAGTGTTCTTATTATTATACGTCTAAACTCATTTTCCTCCATAATTTAAAAAATATTTCACAATTGTAGGGCTCCCATGCTAGCTTCTACACTTTCAAAAATCTTGTCCAAAACGAGATCCATTACGGTTTCTTCCACTTCCACATCTTGTTGGTTTTCATGCATCAACTCATTGTGAAAACATGGGTAGAATGAATAACAAAATCTATGTAGATCAAGGGAAATCTTGTTCGATGAAGGAGTGACCATACCGATCATTCTTCAATCACTTCACTTGCATCTAGCACATGCGAGCTATCCAACATCGAAGTGATGAACATTACTTGACTAACCTTGATCATTAATGATTGGAGGACATTCAAACAATAATCATTATTTATTCATGGCTTTTATCTACTTAGTCCAATCCAAAATTAATGTGAAGCATATAGTCTTTCATGAAATTTGTGTTTTTTAGGTATTAGCTAATTGGATATTGAATAATAATGGAGTGAATAAGATTTCAAATAATACACAGAGAAATATTTAAAGAAAGAGGATGATAAATCTTGCACTTATATAACATTTTTAAAAAGTGAAAAAATAGTGGAAATTATGCCCCATTAATAAAAATAACATCAATGCATATTACATATTATGAGTGCTTGGATTTTACCCCTTTCTCTACAGGGTGTAAACATTGTTTTTTAATATAACAATGTCATTTACTACCAATAGTGTCAAATTTGAAGAGATTGGGCTATGTTGATCTATGAGACAAGATTTCCTACAAGTACCCTACCCATTATGTTATTGCAACACATGCCCTTAGCTATCTTCTATAGACGAAATATGATATATGCACAATAAGACGATATCCACTAATAATCAAAGAACATACTCAACAAATTAATCATAACATTTTACAAATAATTAATTTCTCACCATAAAATAAGACCACAAGTTTTATCAGAATACACTAGAGTGCTTCGACACATTTTGCAAGGCATCAAGCTCCAACATACAACATGTTGAAATGATATGTTATCAAGAAAATGTCAATCCACTATAAGAGTGACTAGAAAATATGAGATAGGTTTGGATACAATTGAGGCAATTTTTAAAAATTTTAAGTTGTGTCTTTGTACTTCTAGTCTCCCCAAAAGATCTTTGGAAATTAGTAGATTATTACCAAATTTATATTGAGGTTCTTGCAGCTACCAACATATACGATTCTCATGTTAGGTACAATGAACATGTTCTTACAATAAAATAGAGAAAATTCTATGCTCCTTTGGTCCAATTCGGAGTGGAGGAATGGTTTCTATTGAGTAAACTAGAGTCTCTATTACATTCCAAAATTTTTGAAGTGATAGGAAAATCAACATTTAAAATCAACATATATGTCTATTCTTCTATGTGAAGTGGACCATCCAATCTTTATAAGGGAATGAAGCTTGGAAAGCACTTCGATATTCAAATCCATATTCAAAAGACTTTTAGTACTACCACCTAATATGACTATAATCTACATTGATTAGGGACATAATTTGTGAATTTAAACCAATTTAAAATAAAAACTCAAACTTTAAATGCATAAATCTTCTTTATTACATTTTTAATTGAACTTTACAATTTAACTTAATCATACCATAAATGTAATAATAATAAAATTTAACCATAAATATAATAATAAAAAAATTTACTTTTACTTTTTAAATTAGTAAATCAACTAAAACATCATTTATCTATTTTAATCACTTATTACATCATTTTAACTTATTTATATCACTCAACTTATTTTTATGGTAAATAACATATTTGCATAAGCAACAAACCAATTTAATTAATTAATAAAAATTTATCAAAAAAAACTAACAAAGTAACATTATCTTTTAATTTTCTTTTAATCTAGTAATTTATTTTTATATAATTCATATTTAATAATGTAAATTTATATGCTTTAAAATACATTTGTATGTTACTCGAATGTAATTTAATCAACTTTTCGAGCAATATTTAATAGTTTTTCATAGCAAGTCTCATCACTTATTAAAGTAAATAATTTGGAAAACTTGGCTAGAAGTTATCGATCGCGACGTACATGAATCATCAGAAAGTTTGATTGACTTCCAATTTTATTGGCTTATTAAAAAACAATTTAATACGGATTTTTTTTTACACTGCATATATATATATATATATATATATATATATATATATATAATTTTTTTCAGAGGAAAAAAATTCTCTTTATATTCAAAAGGATATAAAAGTTTACATTCGACATCCATATCTAAATCATAATTCTTATGATGAATATGTCTTTCTTATCACATTGTAACTAACTAGGATAAGTTCCTATCCAATTCCAATAATCTTCTTGCCTCGGATCTGAAGGTGTATCAACAACAATACAAAATAGAAATCAGAAAACTGATTTTTTGTACCCACTTCTTCAAAGATTCAGCAAGAAAGGGGGGCCCTCGTTGTCATCCTTCCACTGAGAATATCTTAAATGACCAAGGGGCATTGACAACACCTTTTTTGACAAGGTGTCTGCATCTTTATTGTCTTCTCTGTAGATGCGAGAGAAGGAAAGATTCTTTGTGTGCCTTAATGCTTCTAGAGTTCTTTCTTTCCAGCACTCCGGTGCAGTCGCCTGGAGATCAGCCTTCCCGTTGAGCCAGTCAATAATGACTTGGGAATCACCAAGTAACAACATCTCATTAATGTCTAGTCTTTGTGTCAGGATGATTGATGCCCACACCCCCGTAAGTTTCGCCTTAGTATTAGTGCATTGCCCGCAATTGAGAGTCCAACGGATAGAAGAATGAAATTTTAAGAGGATTTTCCCCCTCGCCCCACAGAGATTATCTCCTTGTTGCGTAGATCCGTCAAACCAGGTGATGACTCTGTCAGTCAGAAGATTTACTTTGATTCTACGAGTGGGGGGATCTTTTGCTTGAAATCCAAGAGTGGCCACCACTGCTAAGATGTTGTTGACCACCCGGAGAGTCGATGGAGGCCTCTCTTCAAATATTGTTGTGTTTCTAATAGTCCAAATGTTCTAGCAAAGAATGGTTGGCAGTGTGGGATAGGATTTGTAAGTAGAATGCCAAGTGTTGAAGCAATGGCTCATCGAGGTACCTGTCCAATTGAATATTTAAAGTGTGTGCAACTTGAAACCAAACAGTGCGGGTAAACTTACAATGCACAAAAATATGTAGAACAGTTTCACAATCCAATTTGCATAGAATGCATTGGTTAGGTCCCGCCCAACCTTGGGTCTGTAGATTTTCCCATACGAGAATTTTGTTCTCTGTCAGAAGCCAGATGAAAATCTTGACCTTCATGGGGCAATCCCACTTCCACAGCTTTTTCCGCCAGGCTTCATCTTGTTTTTTCCAGAGTTTGTCAGCAATTGCAAGGTATGCATTATTGACAGACAACTTACCTATGTTGTCCCCTCCCGTCCAGATAAGGGAATTCGGTCGCTCCTGGAGGTGGATACCTGCTCCTGTTAGATTATGAGTGAATCGATCCCACTCTGCCTCATGTACACAATCAAGCTCCAGAGTAGATCCTTTTATCCAATTTTCACCTATCAGTTCGTGGCACTGTGAGTTTTTTATTTGAAACAAAAAATATAATCATTTTCTGTGTAATCAATCTAGAAGTGAAGGGGAAAGCATAGACTTGTTGCCGATTCCCAGGATGGTGTCCAGTCTGATTTCAATCGATGATCCAGTGCTAGGTAACCATGTGATCCAGTGTAGTATGATCGAGAGCGATTTTAAGAGGTGTTTCCACGTTTGTGAGCCTCTTAGAGGAGATGCTGAGGCCGATCTGAGCCAATCGTGAACCGGTTGATGAGAAATGTATTTGTCTTTTATTACCTTGCTCCATAAGCCTGGAACTATTAGAATTCTCCATAGTGTGTTCGTCGATAACGCCCTGTAAAAGATAAGCAAGTTCCTCAAGCCCCAACCTCCCAAAGATTTGGGTTTTGAAACCGCCTCCCACCTGCAGAGACGGTAGCCTCTGTTCTGTTTGCTGCCATTCGAAAGGAAGGTGAAAATCAGTTTCCAAAGATTCTTTAGAACATATAGAGGAATGTGTGCAAGGGCCATCCAATACACAAGAATACTTTCCAAGATAGCCTTGATTAAAATGTATCTACCTCCCAGCGTTAACATTCTATTACACCAGTGAAGGATTCTATGTTCGAACTTTTCAATCAACCATATCTAGTCCTTTGCATTATGGTTGGTTGGTTTGATGTGGAAGCCTAGGTAGTTGAACCCTTCCACTAGATCAAGAGTGTCGATGCCAAACAACAATTTTAGTTCAAACAGGATCTCATCTCGAGCTCCTGTAGCCAAGAAAGTTGATTTTTGGTAGTTGATCTTTAGACCTGAAACAATGCAGAAAGTGTTAATGAGTTTGTAAATCTCTGTCCATTCAAACAAGTTTGCAGTGGTCATGATGATCATGTCATCAACAAAGAGTAGATGAAGTATCTGTATCAGTCTCGAGACTCTAATCCCAGTCAGGTTGCCTTCCGCTTGACTATTTTTCAACAAAATACTAAGACTCTCCAAGACCAGGATGAAAAGAAGGGGCGATAGGGAGTAGCCCTATCGAAGCCCTCTCTCATAGTGGAAAACTTTGGTTGCTTCCCCGTTGATCAAAACTACAAAGATGGCCAAGGAAATGCAACCCATCACCCAATTCGTGGTGACCACCCGAAAACCACACTGCAGTAGGATGAGGCGCAAAAATTCCAATTGATACAATCAAAAGCCTTTTTGAGGTCCAGTTTTAGGAGGATGGCTTGGAGATTTTTTGTCTTTATACTATGAATGCACTTCCATACAGTTCCAATAGCATCGAGAATTTGTCTCCCCTTTAGGAAACCTAGTTGTTCGTCTAACAGTGCCTGGGAGAGGATGGGGAGGATCCTTCTGGCTATGATCTTGGATATAATCTTGTAATAGAGATTACAAAGCGAAATGGGGTGAAAGTCCGCAAACTGTCAGGGATGATTTGTTTTTGGGATCATAACAATAAAAGTGTTATTTAGTTGATTTTTTACGATCCCTCTGGTTCTTGAATCTTCCATGACGTCCAACAAGTCTTGTCCCATTAAATCAAAGTAATGGAGGTATAGTTCCACAGACCACCCATTAGGAACCAGGATTTTTTCCTTTGTGAAGCCTTTGATCACCTCTAAAATTTCCTCCATTGTGCAGGGAGTTTTCAGGGCTCTTGCCTCCTCATTAGTTACCATTCTTGGGAAGAGTCTGGTTGTTTCAATCTGAGCAATAAGGTTGGATGCATTCGCTTCCTGGTAAAAATATTTGAAGTGATTAAAAGCTGCATGTTTGATGTCATCTGTTTTTTGAAGAAGCCTCCCATCCTCTTCCTCTATTTCCCACATATATTTTTTATTCCTACGATAACTGGAAAATCGGTGGAAGAAACGTGTGTTTTTATCTCCATTGGCAAGCCATAACGTTTTGCTCTTCAACCGCCATCTATATTCTTCCTCTCGAAGGATTTTATTGCGTGCTTCCTCTAAAAATTTCACTTTATAATCGAAGTCGACAGGTCAGGCGTCCTGTGCCTTCAACCGATGTAGTTCCTCCAATTCACATTCTAGTCTACTCAACTCTTCTTTTTCCTTGGTCTTTTTTTCTTTTAATCAGATTATAGAGTTAGCTTTTAAGCAAGTTAGTTTTCTCTCCAGATTTCCCTGAACGTCCCATTGTACTGTAAGGGAGGTATCAGACCACAACGATATTACTATCTGATCAAATGATTCCTCCCTCAGCCAAGCAGGGTTAAACTTAAATGGATATTTTTCCCCAAATCTTCCTTCTCCTAATTGTAGGCAGATAGGGGCATGATTAGAGAGATATGGTAGGTCTACCCAGGCCCGAATTCTGCAAGTACGTGAAATCAGGTCTTCTTCCACCAAAAACCTATCAAGTCTCTTTGCAATGCCAACTAATCCCGATCTCCCATTTCTCCAAGTAGGTAGCACCTCCGTCGGCTCCAAGTCCACTAAAGTGTTTTTGGAGAATAGTTGCTTGAAAAAATCCGAGAGTGGATCTGCCTTTGCCTTTTCTCCCCAAATATCCTTGGAACTAGTTTTCAAGTTCAAGTCTCTCGCTATAATGAGATCCTTTACCGCCAAGAGGCCTAAATGATCTAGTCTCTCCCAGAAGGATCTTTGATCGGCGCATGGTCCATAGGTGTTGAGCAAGGTCATCTTTGTCTTCAATTCTAAGCAAGTACCCGTGATTAAAATCCCTCCTGGACTTAGCACAGGTGTTAAATCAAAAAGGTAGGATCCCAAGAGGCCAGGAGTACTCCCGAGTTTCCCACTAATCTTGTCGTGCAGAGCATCCAATCAGGTCAAAGAGTGTAAAAAAAATTTCTAGTTGTTGTCGCATTCACAAGTGTTTCTTGGAGAAAAATAACAGACGGTTGTGTCTTCTCAAGGAGTCGTCACATGGAGGCAAGTTTCAGGGGTCCTCCTACGCCTCTAATATTGATGAATAAGAGAATCATGACTTGGCCCGGGAAAGGGATTTTAATCCTCTAAGCGCCCCTAGATAAAAAACAGTAGCTTGTGAAGCCGAACTCGATGCCCTTGAGTCTGCCTTTTTACGTGCACTACAATTTTTTAGTGGTGAAAGCTCCAAATCTAAACCCTTGGACAAAAAAGGATCAGTCTCAGTTGCCTTCCTCGGTCCCGATGAAGAAGAAAAGTCACTTTGGTGGTTAGTGGGTTGATAAAGAGTCTTACCATGGTAAGTGGGGATGGGAAGGGAGCCAAAAGGAGTGGTGGAGGCTGGAGTGTTAGAAGAAAGCAAGTTTTCCAGATCATGTTCAGAATAAGACGACTCAGCATAGCCTGGAAGTGTGGTGGAGTCTTGCACTTTGCCAGGGGCTGGAGGTGTCGGGTTATCTGGTATCCGAGCTGTATTAGAGGCGCTTAGGGGGACAAGACTAGGAAAAGAAGGGGAGGAGTGTAAAGGGGATTCATACTCCAAAGGTACAGACCCTAGAAGCTCATGGTTCAGGATATTAGTAGCCAACGAGTTAATAATAAGCCTTTCCCATGCAGAGAGAGTATTGTAAAGTGAGGGGAAGAATAGTTTAATCTTGCCTACAAGCAAGTCATCAAGTGGTTTGGAGCTTGTATCCCTCCTCTGATGTAGTTTCGCCGCTCCCATCGGGTCTGGTTGTGTATCATAACCATCAAAATCGATCTCCTCTGATGGGTCCATGTCGAGCCCGATAGGAGGGAACTGTGAGCAATCACTTCTCAAATGGCTTGTTCTGCGACAAAACGAGCACTGAAAAGGGATTCCCAGGTAGTCTAGGTGTTGAGAAATGAGAAGGCCCCTCCATTCTATCTCCAAAATCTTCGGCAGCCCAGCGTGGATGTTTATTTCCACTAAGACCTTTGCCATTCTTTTATCTTTAGTAGCAAGAGAGAGTGTATCCACCCTTAGGAAACATCCTAATGAGGTTCCAATGAGTTCAAGTGCTTGCTGGTCCAAAGCTGAAGAGGGAGTCCCAGTAGAAGGACCCATATGTGTCTGTAGTTGAAGTATTTCGTAGATGGGTTGAAGTCAATCCTCCATATCTTGAGAATCACGCTCCCTCCCCCATATGCCCATAACTTATCTAGGATGTGTATCGTGTCCTCAGGGTTCTTAAATATAAAGCCTAGCCACCCTTTTTGGAGAATGTGGACCTTTGGGAGATAGCCTAGAACAAATTTCCAAGTGGATGTTATCCATTCCTCCAGTCTCTACTTACATTTATCCTTGTATAATAGCCTCCCAACTAAGGCACAGAGAGCCAGATTGCAGGCTTCAGAAAGTCCTACATCCATACCAAGCACAAGTCTAGGATGTTTTTGTTTTGGTTCCAAGCCTTGTGCGTCCTCTTAGTAGTGCAGCTCTTTTGAAAAGTAGAAGGTCCGCTAAGTTGACTATCCACTAGATGGTTGTTCCCTCCTAACTTCCTTCCCCTCTAGCTAGGAGTCGATTGAACTCTCTCATGTACAAACTGCGGATTAGTCCCTCCAGTACCAGAGTTTAATAGCTGACAGCTATGAGGTGGAGTGGGAGGAATAAGGGGAAAAGAGTTGGTGGTAGGTTTATTAGGAGAAACAGAAAGGTGTGTTTTCTGGTAGTGGTTGCTATAGATCTCATCAATCAAAGCTAGGACATCTGGTTGGTCCCATGGGTCCCCGTCCCCCCCATCAGTGGGATCCGAGCCCGCAGAATCCATAACAGAATCTTCTAAGTCCACTAGTGGAGAAGAACTCCTTCAAGTAGTAGACAGTAAGAGTCTGTAGGAACTGACAAAAAAAAAAATTACGAGGAGAAAACTAGTGACCACCTGCTCCGTAATGGTGGGCCCAAAACAGAGGTTCAGAGACTGAGAAAAGCGGGGGTTCCAAGAAGCTATAAATCCCAGGATGAGCCGTAGTTCTCCTACACGACTGCAGACAAGTAAAACAACAGGGATCTCTTTTTTGTCAAAGAAGTCTTCAACAGAGAAAAACATAACAGTCTACAGCTAACAGTGTAACAAACTCTTTAAAACTAAAAGTTGATGGAAGGCTGGAGATGCAGCCAGATTTCTAGGGGTGAACCAGTTCCACCATTGCCATTACAACCTAGCACGCAAGT
>JASDQU010011538.1:43846-70125 GCA_032191745.1 Picea mariana | reverse complement strand
AGATTATTGATGTTTGATGTATGCATATTGGTATCTTGATGTGATAAATGCCAATCTAACACTAGGCTAGACATGTTATCTTGTTTTTAATTAAATTGTCTTGGAATATGTGTAAATGTGATGGAATCAAAATGTCGAGATAAAATTCTAACTTGCAGGTATTTGTGGAAGAGGCAAGGATCACGAACGCAGTACACATTATTGAGTTGGAGGACAACCAGTTGGGAATCTAATAGAATGCTAAGGTGACGAATATAGCGATGGATGGCCTCAACGAGGAGACCAATGACAGTGGTGTATTCTGCTTGATTGTTGGTGGCTGAGCCTAAACATATGCCACTGGAGTGGAGCAGTTCATGTGAAGGTGAATAGAGGGCCCAAGTAGCGGAAGCGAGATTCTGTGTCCAACGGTTAGCTTTGTCAGCGTAACCAATGTGGTAGGCTGATCGGGGTGGCATTTGTCAATAACATGAGTGATTGATTAGACATGAGGTATGGATGAAATAAGATTAAAAAAACTACAAAAATGTACAAAAAGAAAAAGCCTAGTGTAAAATGGCTACGTTCAGGCGTAAAATTTCTTTAAGTACAACCCGTTGACGGGGTCTTTGAGAGGGTGGCCTTCGGGGGAGGCTAGAACATACGCACCTTTAGTAAGGCAATCTTGGATGATATAAGGTCCATGCCATAGTGACTCAAAGTTTCCATAGCTGAGGGTATCATGAGCGATATCATAAGCGAGGATGAGGTCACCTTCGTTGAATGAGAGAAGGTTGACATGGCGATCAAAGGTGGTCTTTGACCATTTTTTGGCTGCCTCATTGTTCTGTAATGAATATCGAGGATCTTCATCCAAGGATTCTAAGTTCAACAAATGCTGCTCCATTGGAGCACTGTCAGGTAATATCTCAATAACGGTGCGTAAGTTGGGAATTTCACACTCGATAGGAAGAGTAGCCTCGACCCCATGGACTAGATGAAATGGTGTGAAACCATTGGTAGTTTTCACTACTGTGCGATAAGCCCATAACGCGGAATATAACATATGAGGCCAATTGGTCTGATGTTTGTTAACCATGCGCTGCAACATGGTTTTGAGGACTTTATTGACTTCTTCGACCTACCCATTTGACTGAGGGTAGTATGGGGAGGAAAACTCATGGGAGAAGCCTAACCTGAATGAGAGTTCGACGAAAATCTCATTCTCGAAATGTTTCCCGTGATCAGAGACTAGTTGTAGTGGTACTCCAAAGCAGGAAATGACATGATTAAAGAAAAAACGCACTGTAGTGTTGGCAGTGTTGTTGAAGGTAGGCATGGATTCAACCCACTTGGTGAAGTAATCGACTGCAATGACGATGTATTTGTGTCCATTGTTGGATGGAGGGTTACAAGTCATGAAGTCTATGCCCCATTTGCAGAAGGGGCCAGCGGTGATGACTGGTTGTAGAAGAGTAGGTGGTGCTTGTTCTTTGTTGGCGTAAAGCTGACATTTGTCACATCATTTCAATGCGTGGATACAATCATAAAAAAATGTAGGCCAGAAGTAACCGACGCGAATGATTTTCTGAGCGGTGGACATCCCTGAGAGGTGGCCCCTGCAAGCACCGTTGTGGCATTTGTTCAAGACTCGATCGGCCTCGTCGATAGTTAAGCAGTGACAGAGTACAGTGTCGATGCCTCGTCAATATAAGACATCACCGATGAGTAGGTAGCATGGGGCTTGGTAACGAATATGTCGATGATCGTCTTTGGAGAGGTGGTTTCCAAATTTTTGTGTTCGGAGGTACATGAGAAGATCGTCGTACCAAGGGTCATCTAAGGGGATGTAAAAGAGATGTTCATCGGGGAAGTTGGTATTGACGGGTGAACTGGTAGTATCGGAGGGAAATGTCATGATGAGTTTGGCGAGGACGAGAGTGTTCTTTCTCTTGGGTGTTGAAAATTTGAGATCATACTCTTGAAGGATGACGATCCATTGAAAAAATTTACCGTTAATTTGCCAACGACTGAGCAAGTATTGCATGGGGTTGGAATCTACTATGACTTTGGTACTTCGAAGCAAAATGTAATGGCACAGCTTCTGGACTGCGAGGACAACTGCAAGGGATAGCTTTTTTTCATGATTTTGTTTCAAGGGTGTCCCTGAAAGGTTTTTACTAATGTAGTAAATCACATGCTCACGGTCGTCATCCCCTATTTGGATGAGAACTCCTGCTACTGAAACAGCTGAGGCTGATATGTAGAGGAGATAGTCACGGTTATAGTCAAGTGGACTAATCAATGGGGTGTTGGAGAGGGCCACTTTAATATCATCAAAAGCAGTTTGGGCATGCTTATCCCATTGGAATGGGATGTCGTGACGAAGTAAGCGAAGGAAGCCATGTGTACGAGTAGTGTAATTTGGGACAAAGCGTCGTAAAAAGTTAGCTTTGCCTTGTCGGCTCTGTAGTTGGCATAAATTCTGAGGGGGTGGAATTTTTGTGATGGCTTAGACTTTGAGGGGGTCCACGGTAATGCCACATTGGGAAACTATGAACCCAAGGAGGTGCCCAGTAGTGACATAGAATACACACTTGAGGGGGTTCAAACAGATGTTGTAATGATGACACCTTTGGAGGATGATTCATAAATCATCGAGATGCTGAGTTCTTTTCTTAGATCGAGCTGTGAGGTCATCCAAGTATGCGAGGATGATATGAGCCAGATCATGAAAGATGCATGTCATGGCTCGTTGGAAAGTGGCACCGACATTCTTGAGGCCAAATGGCATGACACAATACACAAAGGTGCCCCAAGGGGTAGTGAATGCGGTTTTGTACTGATCGGATGGGTGAATTTGGATTTGGTTGTAGCTAGAGAAACCATCCATGAAGGACAAAGCCTCGTGACCTGTGCAATAATCATTAATTTGGTTGATGAAGGGCATTGGAAAGTTGTCTTTGGGATAGGCATGATTGAGGTCACGAAAATCCATACAGACACGAATAGTGCCCTGTTTTTTGTTAACAAGGACAGGGTTGGAGACCCATGACGTATAGGTGATGGGGTAGATGAACCCTGCAACATGTAATTTTTCAATCTCGTCTTTGATGGCCACTGCCTTGGATGGGTGTATCAGTCGCTATTTTTGGCGAACATGTGTGATATCAGGCCAAGTGTCTATGCAATGTTTGACAATAGAGGGATCAAGGCTAGGAATCTATGTGTATGACCAGGCAAAAATGTCCTAGTATTCCTGGAAGAGGGCTTTGTAGGCGGTGATTTCCTTAGGAGAGCATGTCACACCAATGGTGATTTATTCTATAATTTTGAACTTGATGGAAATATCTATTTTGATGGTTGGGGAAATATTCGGCATATTGCCTTCCTTGAAAGAGTCGGGGGCAGGGATAGGGTTATTGAACCAATATACATGCCCTGATGGGAGAAAATATTTGGTTTCGACTACGTATATGGGGTGTTGGTTAGGATGCGTGAAGGATTCCTGTGAAAGAAAGAGCGCTCTATGGTGGAGCACATCCCATGGGAAATCGGGGGTAGTTAACTCCTCGAGGATATCTTCATCATAGAGAAACTGTTGTGAATGTAGGGGATCGAGAGGAGTGACATCAGTGACTATCACGGTGTCGTTGTCTCCTGGTGGTAAAGATGTAGGGGGATTGATGCAAGGGGATTGCGATGGTTCACTCAACATAAACCAAATATCAAGATATTGGGGGTTAAAAATGATAGTCAGGAGTAAAATTTCCGTAGGAAAATGAAATGGAGAATTGGGGGGATTTGGGGGTAAATCCAAGAACCATGGAGGAGTAGGGAGTGCTTTAGGCTCAGGAAAAGTAATATGAAGAACCTCTGGTGATGGAGTAGGGTTAATCACTAATTTTGTANAGGATTTTGAATCAGGGCCATTTGGTGTTGTCTGTATTCGATGACCATAGGACATTGGTATGTGAAATGATCTAACAATTCACGGAGAGATCAAGGGCACCTTATACGTTCATTGATTGAATTCATGACATAATGGATGTCTATGACGTTGGGTGAGGATGATGCAGATGGAATGGGTTCTTGTTGAAAGCTCTGGTGTACTGTTGTTAGCGTCTGTCAGAATTGGGGTAGCGCTGGACAATGGTGTGTATAATGGCCATATTCTGAATAGATTGTGCAAGTGAATTTGGTTCGCAGTCCTTTGCTACTTGTGTTAGGGGAGGTGGTGGTAGTACTTGATGAAGCGACGAGCGGTGATGGTGCTTGATTGAGTTGAATTAGATTGTGTAGCTCTGGTAGAGATGGGAATTTGTTGGTGGGGTGCCCATATTTCTCGCATAGTGCGCAAGGAGGTTGGATGTGTGAGGGTAGGGGAGTGGTGGGCTCTTTCTCTTTTTATCTACCCCCAACTGTAGTAGTGGTGCTAGTGAGTGAGGGTGTTGGTGGTGCAGCGGGATAAGGTACTGGAATCTGCATCAGAATTCCTTCAGTTTGAGGAGGGAGGGATGGTTGAGGGACCATGGCTGGTGGATGTAGATACCACACTGGGATCGCTAGCACCATATTGGGGAGGGTAAGCGTGGCGGCTACTTGGAAAGCTTGTATGCTTGGTGGGGGGTAAAAGAAGGGGATTTGAGTAAGAGCTTGGCGGAGTGTCTCCCAAACTAGGATGTGGTCTTGAGGTAAGGTGGAATCAGGAATAGGTGAAGGTGGAGGATTTTTAGGTAATTCTCGAGGAAGAAGTTCCGCGACTAGTGGGATGTCAGATATAAGAGAGACCTCATTGGGAGGGATGGTATCTCAAATTTCAATATCGTTGGATGAGACAACACATACTTGATTGGAAGGATGAATGAGCGGTGGTGCGACATGGTACGTCCCAAGAAAGAATGGGTCTTTGAAAATTCTGGGGGCCATCTCGATGAGTGGGTATGTATCGGGATTAGTGTGGACGAAGGGGAGGATATTATCGATGTTGGCAGAAGGGTTAGGCTCATAATGTGAAACTTTATCGATAGTAATGATCTTCCCGTTATGGGGGAACATCATGGTTTGAAATACAGAAGAAGTAACTACCTTCATAGCATACATGTAACTATGACCAAACAAGATATTGTAATCGAGTGGGGCATCGATAACCTCAATGTCAATAAGAATGGTTTTTCCCCCGAGTTTGACAGAGACATTTTAGAAGAGCCCTTCAAGAGAAGATGGTCATCCGTCATATGCTCTTAAGGTAATGGCAGATGGTATGAGTTCGGGGGAACCAAGTTTCTTCCATATGGATTTGGACATGATACATGTGGATGCACCTTCATCAATGATGCACCGATGAATTGTAATGTTCTAAAATTTCACGGGGATTTGAAAAGCGATAAGAGTGGGGAGGTGAGGTTCTCCACTGTCGAGATCAAATGTGATGAGTCGGGTATCAGCAGGGTCGACTGCCCCCAGGGTGGAAAGTAAGGATTTCCACTGAGTGGGACAAGTTTGAAGGACTTCTAAGACTGACATGGCAGCTAGATATTGTGCCAAGTCATCGACCAAACTGTAATTATGAGCTGCCCTAGCCTGAGGGTTGTGGACATTCCTACGCAATGGGATGCGAGGAATATGAAGGGGTATTTTAGTATTAGGGTGAGGAATCATTAAAGGGGGTCCAATTGTGATTGGGGTTGCTTTCGAGGTGGTGGGAGCAGACTCAGGGGGTGTGCTATATTAATGACTACGTATTTGGAGAAGGACTTCTTCCTCACTGGTGAGGAGGATAGTGCGATCGACAGGATTGTCCGTATTGGGATATTGTCCCAACTATGGTGGGGTAGGCTGCATGTCTTGTTGGATATTTATCACCCCTTGGTGTGGAATGGGGTTTCGTAGCATGGATGGGAGTGGTTGTTGCACATATTGTTGTGGGGCCTACGGAGGCACAGGCGGTGTCGAGGGACATGGTCAATTCATAGAGTCTTTCATCTATTTAAAGTCAGTGATTTGGGGGCAATGGTGAGTATAGTGACCAAACTCACCGCAAAGGGCACAAAGGAAGTTTGTTCAAAGGTTGTTGTTATTTTTCCCTTGGCATTTGTTATTATTTCCCCCTTGAGGGTTCCGATTCCTTCGATTCTGGTTGCCCCCAACCAATTGGTTGTGTTGGGGATGGTTTCCTCCTTGCTCTGGATTATTATTATTTTGGTTTTTTCCTTTCTTTTTGTCATTATTTGGCTGATGGGTCAGGTTGGTCGCATTCATTTGTTCAAAATTTTGATATTGCTGAATGGGAGAGGGCTGAACAAAATTAACCCCAGCGTGTGGATGTCCTTGTGGTGGAGCCATAGGTTGTGGAGAGCCAAGAAATGGAAAGTACAGATTATGTTGTGGCAATGATCCATAAGGTACATAGGAAGGCATGGCACTTTCACTAGTTCTTAGGGTATAGGTTGAGGTAGAGGGAGTACCAGAACTTGATTGGATAGGTGGGCGTATTATGGGTGCCGGTGGGGGTCCACTTATGGTTGAAGGCATGGCAATAGGGTATGGTTGTTGATAAGGGGGAGGAGGATAATATGGGATTCCTCCATATGTCGGCGGATATTGGGGTATGCCATACATGGGTGGTTGTTGAGGCTGTGAGTTGTGGTGTGTGGTGTGTGGTGTTACCAATCAATCTGTTTGGTGAGTGAGACACCCTAGGTTTGTCTTGGCCAAATGGCATGAGTCTTGGTGCATCCGGGAGTACCGTGTATAGGTATCCAGATTGGGCATAAATGAGTTTGAACTATTGGGTCTTCCTAATGGCTTCTTCTTCAGACTGGGGGAAGGCAATGACCACATCTTTGGCAAGGAGGGAAATAAGTGATTTGAGGAACCAATTGAGACATTGTTGGGGGGTAGCATCAGCTTTGCAGAGACTACGTCGTTGACGCCACTCATGAATGTGGTCAGCAATGTGTGTGGAGGAGGTTTGTTTGAATTCTGAGAGTAGTTCAAGTCCATTGTTATGATGAATGGGTAGTTGAAAGGAGGTCAAAAATTCTTTGGCCAAGGATTCAAAGGTCACGTGGGACCCAGATTTTTCTTCTACATTCCACTTGGTTGATGGGCCAGTGAGCGTGCATTGAAATAAACTCAATCGGATAGAATCATCCATGATGTTGTTTGAAGATCACCATAGGTGAAAGGCCATGATATGGTTGGCGGGATCGTCTCCTGCTTTTCCTTCAAACTTGGGGATGTTTGAAGAGAGTTTGGTAGGCATTGCAGGCCATGTGGGGTTGTGCAATTTGGGATCATTGGTGAGTTTAGTTAGATCTATATGTTGAGGGAAGCCAAATATGACATATGAGGTGGTGGCAGAGGATTAATTATGGCCATAGTGTGAGTCTTCTGGGTACCTAACCCTTGGAGGGGACTAGCTAGGTTTGTACTTCCCCCTTGAGAAGAAGTTGGCCCCTCGCTTCCGTGTAAAGGAGAGAGAGTGGATGTTTGACCTTCGGAAGTGGACCCAAGTAAGGTGGAACCAAGCAAAGCTAATCCCAAGAGAGTGGCACTCACAGGGGTGTGAGAAGGTGGAGCCAATGAGTTGGAAAGACTAGGAACTCCCCCTAGAATAAGAGGGAGATTTAGCAAGTGTCTGGAACGACGGGGGTTATATGGGTCCCCTATGATGTCCGACTAGCTAAGTGGATGTGTGTGAATGGTGGTGAGAGAAATAAATAAACAAGAGCCTTTGCTGCAATTTTTTGAACCTTCACAATATATTTCCCAATCAGATGTAATTAGAAGGGAATCATACATAAATAAATTTGACAAAGAAGCATATATGTGGATAGGTGGATTTTTTCCACGTGGGAGAACAAAGAAAACAAATGCTCATGTCCTAAAAGACGTAACATCCTTCCTCTCAACTAGCACTGGACCTTCCAATAGCACTCGACAGTGAGGTCTGAAGCCACCGGAAGAGAAACTAGTGAAGGATGAAGCAATCAGTTATAATGAGGGGTAGAGGGAGCATATCTCGAAAGAGCTGGCGATATTTCCCAATAGCCACACAAAATTTAATCAAGGTGCAATTGCAGCCCACAATTGCCACCTGGGTAGATGTCCTAAATTTTGGTCACTAGGTACCTTGGTCAAAGTGCGACATTTAGATTTTCGGCCTCATAAATGGGTCACGGGCTGGATCCCATCCAAGAGGTGGGTGCCTCAAGGGGGGACGCATAGAACAACCAGACCTTAGCCTTCAACCCTTCATGGGTATCTCCCTGCCTTATGGTGTAGGAACACTTGACTTGGAGGATTTAAAAGTTCCCTATTTGTCAACTTCTACTGTTTTGATGATGTGGGAACCAAATAATGGGGATTTATTTGGATGCTTATCCCCGAGATCCTACTTAGACTAAAACATTTCTTTTGGTACCTCCTGTGGAGGAAAACTTAGTGATTTTTTAGAAAGATATTAGGTGTGGTTGTTTGAGAGATTGGGAGCATGTGTTACACGTCAAAATTACTCAACTGGATAAGTGTCGCATATTCCTCTCAATTGTCGTAAGTGTTGCATCTTCCTTACAACTTTCGCAAGTGTCGCAAGTTGTTCACAAGTGTCGAAGACATCATTCAAGCATACTGCCATAATGATGACACTAAGGAGGCACTTAAAACATCTTATGTACTTGGTTTGGAGAAGGAGAACCGGTTAACTGAAGTCAAAGGACTCTTGACACCTGAAAATAGCTCTGAAACAAAGGTTTTGAGGGGGAGCGCTCCCCTATATCAGTCTTAGGAGCAATGGCGCCCCCCCACAAGGCTTCAGGGAGCGTTATAATTCTCCCCTGCCCTTTTGAAGGAGCACTACTCACTTTTGGAGCACTATCACTTCCCTTAATATTCTCAGGGAGCGCTACAATGCTCTGATGCCCCTTTTGCAGGAGCGCTGCCTAATCTGAGGCAGTAGTTGGCCCATTGAGGAGAATAAGGGGAGGATCTTTCAAGATTAGAAGGCAGTTGCATTCAAATTCTTGGTTTCATCAGGAGATCCCTGATCTAAGGAAGAGGTTCCCCAACTTGTTCTAAAGATAACTCAAGAGGTTAAGCTCCTCTTAACCTATATAAGAAATCTCTATGATGGTGAAAAAGGAGAGAAGAATTGCTAGCATGAAACCTATGATCTCATAGGAAACACACAGTCAGCCAAAGAAGAGTGATCAGTGAAGCTGCTATTATCCAGGTTGTGGATCTTTCGAGCAAGGGTTAGACGAAGAGGACTCGACAAAGCTGTTGCATTTGCATCTACGATTGTAAGTACTGTTGTTGTTATTCTCATTAATATGACACACTTGGCTTTTTTCTTTCTATTTTTTGTCTGACATTACATGAACTTATCATTGATAGATAGATCTGTTTTCAAGTTAATATCAATAGAGTAGAAAGTGGTCGTATCTTGTTTGTCTATAGAACTCAGCGAGGAGCAAAGGATCGGAGTGCGACTCGGAGCGTGCAGGGACAAATGTCGATAAAAAAGTTACTTCTATTCTCCTTCCTTCTCATGTGTTAGTTTGCATAGGTTTGAAAGGAAGTCAGTGTCCACGTTAAGCATTTTTCTGTCTAGAGTTAGGGTCAAGCTCTTAGAGGCAATCTACCTGTCCGCGGGGAGATTTTCCTACAACAGTGTGAACCAATCTCGTTGAAATTAAGTGGGAGTGGATAGTCTTGTCAAGAAAAGGGTGGGGTGTTTCAGAATCCCAAATGGAGGAAAATTACTTCAACCGCCATGATTTCTAGATAAGACTATGTGAGTGATTGGTGGACTTTGTGTGTAAACAAGTGAAAGTGTGCCAATTTTTTAATAATTTAGGTGTCACCTTGTTGCATGTGGACTTTTCTTGGTCCTTACAAGTCTTGATTACCTAAGTTACTATGTGTCATTGGTATAGCCTTGCGGAATTTTAAAGTCCCTAGGAAACTAGCATGTGGACATGTGGGTCCTTACTATTCCTTTAACTCCGTATTGTGATTTATTTCTAAGAAAGTTTTGAAACTATCCTAGATTGTACACATGTGGGCATGTATGGGCCCGTTACAAAACCTTTAAAATTCCCTAGTGATTTAATCTAAGAAATTAAATTTCAACACTATCTTATCTTTGTAGCATGTTGGCATGTATGGACCCTTACACTCTTAAGATGTGTTTGAAAAATAAAATAAGAGGAGTCCCGAGGGTGTTATTGTCCTCTCCTAAAGATTTTGTCTTTTTAAGGAGATGAAATTGTCCCTCAACCTCTTTCTGATTCTCAAGATCACTTTAGAGCGCGAGAGAAGAGCATACTCAACAATTGATATCCAATTTTTGGTCCCAATGCAAGTTTTATATGTGATGTAGAATGATTCCCACTTAACCTTTAACCAAAACAAGCCATCCATGTGGCAACATGAAAACAAAAAGAGGAAAAAATTATGATTTTAACCCCCTAAGTGCCTATGTTTTGACTAATCCCTTTATATGGAAAGGGAATGTAAGTGTGGTGCAGATTACAATATGCATGGAATCAATTTTAAGAAGGCTATGGGCCCTCCACAGATCACAAAAAGCTTACAATGTGTATTTTTCTGCACAGGTGCATGGGTATTAGAATAGACAGAGGTGTTTTGAGCACCAATGCGTGAACTAAAAGAGACTTATGGGCGCAGGTGCACAGAAGGTGCTAAGTGATATAGTGGTTTTGGCGCATGTGCGCATGATGCACAATTGTGGGTCGATAAACCCGCGCACACCTATCACATGACCCTGAAGAAAATTTCGGATTAAATTCCTTCAACTCAACTTTGAATTCGGCTTCCTGTAGGTTGGCTTGGGCCAGTTATGGTACTTGCAGGTTAAAAAAACAAAAAGAAGAGCTAAAATAACCCAAATGGGGTAGGAAATTGATACCTTTACCCAGCAGAGTCGCCAATCTATTGTGCCTCTTTTGTCACCTAAATGAGCAAAATAAAGGTGCTTACAAGCCTAGTTGGGTTAGCTAGGAAAGATAGCAATGAATGCAAAAGTTAGAAACATCAAGAATGTAATATAAACAAAAGACTAAGCTAAGAAAAATAACAAAAAATAAACTAGAGTGCATAAGGACATTGGAACAAGAAACAAACAAGACTCATGCCACCAATGGAAAGGATTGTATTAGTGGAAAGAAAACACCGAAGAGAAAGTGAGACTTTGGGTCCCCTCTTCCTCCAAGGGAGGGTTCTTGAACCCCAAAGATTGAGCTCTTCTTACAACTAGCAAACTTGAAAGAAATGGTGAAAGAATCCCAAGCTCATTCACTCAAGAGGTGATGTGAGTAGCTCCAATGAAATACTGCTTGTATGCTCTTGATAAGGAAAGAGGATCCTCCAAGAAAATATAGGCAGGATAACAATACAAATGAATTCCTTGAAGATGTAGTGCACCCATGGCCTCCTTTTATATCATAACTTTGAGGTATTATTCAACCAGCTTTTAGTGTGAACAAGGGGCTATTCAAGGCACCTTTAGGTCTTTGACCAGCCACCCAGCCGGATTCAACCGAGATTTGAATGTCAAATCGACTTGGAAGATGAACTAGAAGTGGGTGGGAGGCCGACCAATATCATAAATGCGTCATTCTGAGGTGTGTGCGGATTTTTGTGTCCACATTCGCGCATCGGGCGCATGTGTGCTTTTCTATCATTTTTTACTGGCTCACGTCCGCGTGCTTCCTGTATATCCTTAGCGCATGCTGATTTTATAACTAGTTGTATAGTTTTGGACCTTTTGAAAAGGTTTTTTGGTCATTTTTGGTCCATGGGTGAACTAATAGCTGTTTGAAGATGTTGGATTCCTGTAACCATTTGCGGAAAAAATTTCAGTGATAACAATAGTAAATACCATTTACTGACGTTTTCCCTCACTCGATCCAGGCTGATATTGATCTCCAAGTTCTTCAAAAGGTCTTGTAATACAATGAGCAACAACAACAATACTTCCTACACTACCATGATTAACTTCATAATGGATCTAAGAAAGAAACATGCTTATGAAAGTACACAAACTTTAAAGGAAATAGGCCAAGCATAGATTTATATTAATGAGAAAAAAGTGGTGCTTACAACCATGAATGTAAGTGAAATAACTTCACCAAGATCTCTTTGTCCAGACCCTTGCTCAAATAATCCACACACAGAATGTTGATGCTTCAATGATATCTCCCTCATGAGATCATAAGTTAGATACTTTACAATGTCTCCATCTATCTTCACCATGAGAAAGTCTGCTTATATAGTCTTGCAAAGGCCAAACCACTTGAGAGATATTTGGGATAAGTTGAGGATTCCTCTCCTTCAGTTGAGGATCTTCCCTAAGATCAATTCTTGACCTTAGATTCGAGTCCAACTACTTTCAGAGATTGAGGGGATTCTTCCTTGATTTGTCTCAACAAACCAAAATTTGCTCCAAAAGGGAAATTCTCCCCCAAAAGGGTGCATAGAGCATTGCAACACTCCCCCAAAGAGGGCTAGGGAGCACTAACACTCCCTGACATTATACAGGGGAGCACTACCTTCCAAAATTGATTTTTGAGTGGGTTTCTTCATGGCAAATGATTTGTACTCCTCATCAGATGATTTCTCCTTCTTAAATCGGTCTTTGAAGGTGTCATAAGTGTCCTTGTGATGTCATTATGGGCACGACATAGGAAATATCACAGTATGATGTTTATGACATTTGTGACACTTGTGACACTGCGACATTAGTAATGACGACACTAGGCCATCATCGTAATGAGTGTTTTTGATGTGTAACACTAGGACTTATTAATGTTGACCTTTATTACATGGAAATATATTATTCTACCTATGTGAGGGGTTAGGTATCTAACATGCCCTCCCCCATAAAAATAGCCTTATCCTCAAGTCTTGAGATGGGGAAATTACTGCAGAATGGTAGCTAGTTTCCAAGTGGCTTCTGTTAGAGTTGTATCTTTCCACTGGACTAACACTTCCTTGATGGTTTGATGATGCAGGTGATGTTCAAGCTAGTCCAAAACTACTTGTGGTTGTAGCCAAATGGAGCCTTCTTCGTCCAACTCGGGAAGGGTGGTTTGCGTTTGGAACTTAGTTCCAATCACCTTCTTTAAGCAGAAAACATGAAAAATAGGATGGAGCTTAGAATGACTGGCCAAAGCTAACTGATAGGCCACTTGTCTCACACGCTTGAGAACCATATAAGGACCATAAAATTTGGATGCCAGTTTTTGACAATGGTCAGCCTTGAGGGAATTTCTCTTGTAAGGTTGCAGTCAAAGAAACACCTGATCCCCTTGTGCAAATTGACGTTTAGAGAGACCTTGATCTGCTTGTTGCTTCATGTGATTCTGGGCCATCACCAAATTTTCTTTGAGGGTACGAAGAATAGCCTCTCAAACTGTAAGTGTTTGGTCTACTACCTGGACCTTTGAGACACCTGGTAAATATGAGAGAATTGAAGGTGGATTTTGTCCATATATGGCTTCAAAAAGAGTCATGCGGGTAGTTGTATGGTATGAAGTGTTGTACCACCATTCATCTAGTGGTAACCATTGATCTCACTGACGTGTCCTTTCCAATGAAAAACATCTCAAATATGTTTCCAAACATTTGTTGACAACTTTAGTTTGACCATCAGTCTGGGGATGATAAGCGGTGTTGATATGCAACTGGGTGCCTTGTAGCTTGAATAGTTCTTGCCAAAAATTGTTGGTGAAAGTTGGGTCGTGATCAGAAACAATAGAATGCGACATGCCATGAAGCTTGAAGACTTGATCCATGAAAATTTGAGCCACAATGGATGTTGTAAATGGGCATTGAAGAGAACAAAAATGAGCATACTTGCAAAGACGACCAATTACCACCATAATGAATGATTTATTGCCCGATTTAGGTAAGACTACAATAAAATCCATAGAGATATCCCGCCAAATAGTAGGTGGAATCAGAAGTGGTTGTAGTGTGCCCGAAGATTTGACTATTTTTCCCTTGTTGTGTTGACACACATCACAGTCAACCACAAAATTACGAATTTCCTATTTTATACCATCCCCAAGAAAAGAACATTTGACCCAGTCATAGGTTTTGGTAAACCTAGAGTGCCCAACTGTGGGTGTAGCATGAATCTGAGAAAGTACCATGGATTTAAGTTTGTACTGTTTAATTAAATACAAACAGCCTTTGTATCAAAGCTCCTCATTGAGCCAAGAGTGCCTTAGGGAAAGTGAAGAATTGGACTACAATTTTTGTATCAGATGTGAACTTTTGGGATCATGTAGCCATTCCTGGCGAATATCTTGGATCCAATTTGGTACAATGAAGGACAGAGAAAAAAGGGAGCTTTCATCTTCATATTTTTGGGAAAGTGCATTAACAACCACATTGTCTTTTCCTTTGTTGTAAATGATCTCATAATCATATCCAAAGAGCTTGGTCACCCATTTTTGTTGCATGTGGGAGGAAAGGTGTTGTTCCATAAAATACTTAAGGCTTTGATGAATTGTCTTAATCTGGAAGCGTTTCCCCAATAGATAAGGTCGCCAAAGATCGACGACATGTAGAATAGAAAAAATTTCCTTTTCATAGATTGGTTTGCCCAAATTTCTCTCAGACAATTGTTTGCTGGTAAAGGCCAAAGGAACCCTCTTGCATAAGTACAATGCCAATTCCTTTCCTGGAAGCATCACATTCTAGGACAAAGGTCTTTGTGAAATCAGGAATGGCCATCTTCAATGTTTGAAAATCCTGAGCAGCTACATGAGTCCAAGCGAAAGAATTATTTTTAAGGAGTGCAGTGAGAGGTGCCACAATATTTCCATAATTCTTAACAAACTTGTGATAATAACCTGTTAAACCCAGAAATCCCTGCAAGATTTTGAGAGTCTTTGGGTGAGGCATATCTTGCATAGCTTCAATCTTTTTAGGATCTACCCTAACGTCGACCTTTCCCACAAGATGACCCAAGTACTCGACTTCCGAGGCACCAAAATCACATTTAGATTGTTTGAGGAAAAGTTGGTGCTGAGAGAGTAGATGTAGAACTCGATCCACATGAGCAAGATGGTCTGTCTAGGTTTTGTTATAGATGAGGATATCATCAAAGAAAACTAACAAAAAATGATGGAGAGAAGGACGGAAGACATGATTCATGAGGATTTGGAAAGTGGAGGGAGCATTACACAAGCCAAAGGGCATGACTACAAACTCATAGTGGTCCTCATGAGTTCTAAAGGTAGTCGTAGGAATGTCTACCTCTTTCATACAGATCTAGTGGTAGCCCGAATGAAGATCAAGTTTAGTAAAGAACTGGGCGCCACTCAATTCATCCAAGAGGTCATCAATGACAGGAATGGGAAATTTGTCTTTAATGGTGAGTTTGTTGAGGGTGCGGAAGTCAGGACACGTGTTCCAAGAACCTTCCTTATTAAGGACCATGACCATAGGAGAAGAGCAGGGGCTCGTACTAGGGCGGATAACACCTATGTTGAGAAGCTCTTGAACCATTTTCTCAATTTCATTTTTTTGGGAAAAAGGGTGACGATAGGGATGGATATTGGGAGGAAGGATTCCTGAGACAAGGGGAATGGAATGATCATGAACACCACGGGAAGGAGAGAGTCCCTGGGGAGTGGAAAAAACCACTTTATGTTTAGAGAGGATGCATTGGAGGTCCTGTGGCACAGAGGGTGTCTTAGTGGCTTGTATGGCATGGAGTTGGGAAATAATTCCATAATGACCTTTTTTGAGAAGATTTTCCATGTGATGGGAACTAATGATCTCTGGGGAACTGGTGGTGATGCCTTGGAACTTATATTGTTGGCCCTCCTGGTTGAATTGCATGGTTAATTCCTTAAAATCCATGAGAATGGGACCCAAATTCCTTATCCATTCTGCACCCAACACAATGCCACAACCGCCCATGTCGATAGCAAACATATGATATTTAAGATGGTATTCACAAATTTGGAGACACACATTTTCACAATGCCCTCCACATTTCATGGACCACCATTGGCAATCATGATTTGGAAATTATTGAATGCACAGATATAGCAATTAGTTTTTTGGGCAATGCAATGATTAATAAAATTATGGGTGTTTCCACTATCAACAAGAATGATGACCTTCCTATGCTTGATGTAACCAATTATCTTGAGGGTTTGGGGAGCAGAGAAGCCAATGAGAGAATTTATGGAAATGACCAGTTCTACTTCGGGAGGGTCTGAGGGAGGGGTTATGTCAACGGGTTTAGGTGACACAGACACGCGAAGAGACTCAACATCCTCTTTTGAAACATCCTCCAAGATGGCCATAAAAATATTTTTTTCCTTACACTTGTGTCCCGGAAAATATTTGTCATCACAATTATAACAAAGGACTTTGAGTTGGCATTCATCAATTTCGGCCCTGGTCAATTTCTAGATCTTCAGTGGAGTAGAAGGAGGAGTGGAAGTTACTGGTTTAGTGCGAGGAATAAAGGAGGGTTTGCGGTTTTGAGAAGAGACAACATGTTGTTCTTCCTTAGCTCTTTTAGTAGTGTCCACCCAAATCTGGGGCTGAGCCATGACGACATGAGAACGAATCTCATCCTTGAGGCCACTGATTAAAAATTCTCAGAAAAAAGCATCAAACATGCCCTCTGTATGAAAATCCAATTTCACAAAAGTAGCTATAAAGTCTTCCACTATGCCATATTGTTTCAACTTTGTCAAACAACCTAAATGGTTGGTTTCAGTGTCAAAGCGTTCATAAATCTCTTCCACAAAGTGTGTCCAAGCCACATACCCTTGGCAGGCAATTTTCCTCCATTGCCACCATTGCCAATGTTCTTGATCTAACTGGAGAACACCATACAAGATCCAACGCTCTTGATATAGATGGAGAACACCATACAAGAGTTTTTCCAACTCATTCGTAATTCCATGCAAAGAGAAATAATGTTCCATTTGAGTTACCTAGCCAGTGGGATCCGATCTATCAAATTTGGTCACATCCACAAGTGAAAGGCATAGTTCACGTTGAAAGTGATGGGGATGAAAATTCTGGGAATTACAGGAAGTTTCACCTTCAATATGCAAAGGTGGGTCACATAAGGGAAGATCTGCAGGGATATGCATCTTGGTGCAGATCATCGTAGCGACAGATTCAAGCTGAGTAGTAATGTCTTATTTGAGCTCTTGTTGGAGTTCCATGATTGAGGCAGCGAATGAAGCAACAATGGAGAAATGCATTTTTTGATTGATGGAGACAATATTGGCACTGAGCTGTCGCACTTCTTTTTGGGTTTCCGTGAAATTAGAGTGCAAGGTATTGAAGTGAGCTTCCAAGTCTTGGCTACGGGTATGGGCCATGATGATGATGGAACACGAAAAGGGGTGGGTGGGACCACACATAAAATGGGTTATGGGTGAAGTGTATCACAATGATCAGGGCGACGAGTTTAATCTAATGGGGTAAAGTCCAAATAAGGGTGTTGCAAGGGGGTTGGGTCCACAAAAAAAAAATTGTTGAAAAATGATAGGTATGACTGCAATAAGGGAGAAGAGAGAAATCCAATGGAATAGGTATCAAATAATGGTGCCAACATGATCCAAATTTTTTTTTAATACTCCTGCAAAGTTATACTCTGATTTGAAGAATAATACAGTAATGAAATGTCCAAATGCTTAACAGGAAGAAATGTGTAGTAATTTCGCAACTCGAATGCAGGAGACACACTTGCACTGCAATAGATCTTGTCTATTTTGTTTTTGTTTTTGTCCCAAGGGTTAGGTATTCAAGGGTTCTACAGATAAGGGTTTTCCCTGTGCTATAACTCTCTGATATACGTGTGGGGTCCAACAGTAGTACTCGATCCAATATCTCAGGGCACCAACTAAGGAGGCTAGACCGTTCCATTATCTATACTACCCAACTACCCAGGTACTAGAGAGTATCTTCCCGAGTTTTGTTCTTAGTGGCACTATAGAAGTCAGGCGGCCAATCGGTTTATCTACAGAGGGCTTCAAGAGATATAGGTTGATCCATATACAGTTGTTGTTTGATGTGTTACCACTCGAAGGGGTACCAACATGGGTTACAAGGGTGGCCAATAGATGTGCACTTAAGAACCACTTGTATTTCCTACATGTATGAATCCCCGACCACGGATTTATGCCATAATGGAAGATCTTTGTAGCTTAAAGATGCTGGAATATGTCTCTACCCTGAAAAAAAATGTAACCCACAATTTTTTGTCAAGGAAGGGGCTCTAATACCACTTGTAATTAATATTCCAGATATAAAAAGTATGCAGAACATAAATAAATAGCTAGAAATGGCAGATGAACAACAATATAACCAGAATAACGCCATAATAATACCATAATGATGCCATAATAATACTAGAAAGAACACTTTGATTACTGAGAGAAATGTTCACTTGCCTCTTCGAGGGGGAAACCTCTAGTTGAGAAGATATTTGTTAGAATAATATCCAAGACAAGCGTTCTCATACCCTCGACTCCTATTTATACTAAATATGTCTATCAAAAGAACCATCTAGAGGAAGATCCTTCTAGAAGTGGAAGCTTCTATTAGGTCTTCTTACATTATACTTATTCTTCCTTATTGCTAGGCCTTATTATTGTTGACCTTTATTACATGGAAATATATTATTCTACCGACATGAGGGTTTAGGTCCCTAACAAAAAACCAGTGAATTTCTATGACATTTTATATCGTTTGAAGGTCATCTTTTTGCAGTGTGTTTTTGAGGACCTAAACAATGTTTTTAGCTACTCAAAAACCATGAGAATAGAATATACAAAGGTACACCATGTATCTATAGCTCAAATAAAATATCCTAGAGAGATCTTTCTAATGGTGTAAACCATTCGTCAAATCGAGCTTTTATGAGGAAGTTACAGGACAAACTGTGGAGGTAAATTTTAAGACCCAACTAACTTCGAAGGGCCATAACTTTCTGCTCTGGAATCAGATTGAGGCACAGGAGAAGTATATGGAAATATATTGAACCATAGAAAATATTCCTAGATCTAATTAAAATTCTGGGCATGTTAAAAATGTTTAAGATGGCAAAGAAAGTACTTGTAGCATTCAAGACCAAAAACACTATTGGCCTAGAACTTCAGCAGGATGTAACTAGCAACCTAGAACCCAGAAAGAGGTGAAACTTGGACAGACTGTCTAAAATATGTATATTAAGAAACCCAATTGAGATCCTACTAAAAATCCAATGGAGTAGGTGCAAAAATGCATAATTACAACCCAAAATTGCACCAAGTTTAAGAGTGAATAGAAAAATTAATGGACAATTTTCAAATAATCATAACTTTCTGCTCAAGACTTAGAATTGAGCATGGAAGTAGGCATTGGAAAGGTCTTGGATAGTAGAATATAATTATTCACCCAGAAAATTGATCTGGGAAATCAATTTTTTAGGAAATCAGAAGGAAAAATTATGATATATTATTGAACCAGAATGGTTCATATATTTTCATGAAATTGATGAGTTAGTTAACCTAAAACAAGTTTTATTGGATGCACATTTTGCAGAGTTAACAACAAATAGATAAAATCAGGATCAACATAGAGTGTAGAGGAATGGAATATGTACAAGGGGCTTACATCCAGGAAGATGAGATCAGAGGGATGGATGTCCATATTGGCGTTGAAATAACAAACTCCAATGAACATGGAGAAGGAAGGGATGAAAACATGAATATGGTAGAGACCATTAAAAATTTACAGAAGGATGTCCAAAGCCATAAAGGGGATAATGAAAGGATTATGAGAGCTAAGGAGCAGCAGGAGAACTTCAACATGAAGTTAATGCAGAGCTTGAGCCGAATAGAAAAGAAATTGGATAAGGAGAGTGGTTCAAGCAAATCAGGAAGTCACAGGTCTCCTGATGAGAAAAGAAGAACCATAAGTGTTAGCATACATCACCATCACTCCCTGAGGAATTCCAATAAGAGATCACACAACAACTCAAGTCCATCCCCTGTCAGTAGACATAAGAGGTCTAGGGTGGATGAGCTATGATGAGAAATGAACAAAATCAAACCTCCTACATTTGATGGTGAGCATAGGAAGGATGAAGATGAAGAGACATGGTTGTTGGGCATGAGAAATTATTTTCAATTGCATAATTATTATTCTCATGCAGAAGAAATAATTTCCATCTATCAACTCAAGGGAAAGGAATCCACGTGTTGGGATCAGCTTGTGCAAGTGCAGCACATTAAAGAGAAAAATGTTACTTGGAGGGAATTCAAGAAGTATTTTGAAAATAAATAATTAAATAAGAGATACTATGATAAGAAAACGAAAGAGTTCTTTGAACTCAATCTTGGGAGTATGACCATAGATGAATATGAAATAAGGTTTTTAGAACTGCTGAAGTATGTTTCTTTCATCAAAGATGAGACAGTTAAGATTCATAGGTATTTGAGTGGATTGCCATCATTCATCAATGAAAAAATACAATATGATGATCCCAAAACATTGGAGGAGACCATAAGATGAGCTAAATGCCTATATGATCAACAAAAATCAAGGCCAAATTTCCAAAAACTTGGGAAGGCAAGAAGAAATTCAAGTTGGATTGGAGGAAGAAGGGAACTAAGCCACCATTCTTCAGAAATATTCCTCAGGGACAGCCAACTTCTAGAGAACCTAGAATGATTGAGACAGGGGGAAAAGGCCAAGAAAACCACCTATTCAATGTTGGGGTTGTAAAGGAGATCATATGTTTAGAGATTTCCCTCACAAAGGTGAAAAAGTGAGGATTGTTCACAATGTACAACAAGCTGAAACAGTGGAAGACATGGGAAGAAATGTACCAAGGATCTATGCAGCCCTTGAAAACAATAAAGAAGAGTATCAATCACATATGATTGAAGTGGAAGGTATGATCAACAACCAAACCATTGCTATTTTAATTTATTCAGGAGCTAGTCATAGTTATATAGATCCTAAGATGGTGGAATGTTTGCATTTTCCAAGAAGCAATCATAGCAAATCTTGGTTGGTGTAGCTGGCTACCAGAGCCAAAAGAAAAGTTAATGATATGGTTAAGTCATGTCTTATGGACATGAATAGACTGAACACCAAGGCAGATTTGAACATCTTTCCTTTAGGTTCCTATGACTATCTAATTGGGATGGATTGGTTGGACCAACATCATGCTATCATAGATTGTCATAACAAGGCATTTACTTTCTTGGATGAGGAAGGGAACCTAAGGACAGTGCAGGGAATTCCCAGGGTAGTAACCATCAGATAAATTTTAGCATTGCAGCTGAAGAAATGTTACAAAAAAGGGTGTCAAATATTTGCAACTTATATGGAAGAAAAACCTACAGATAGAGTGTCAAATATTGAAGATTATGCAGTCCTAAAAGAGTTTGAAGATGTGTTTAAGGAAATACCAAGATTACCCCCTAAAAGATACATCGATTTCTTCATAAATCTAATGCCTGGAGTAGCTCGAGTATCCAAGACTCCATACAAGATGAGTACACTAGAATTGAAGGAGTTGAAAATGCAACTTGAAGAGCTACTGAAGAAGGGTTATATATGCCCAAGTGTGTCACCTTGGGGTGCCCCAATTTTATTTGTGAAGGAAAAGGATGGAACATTGATACTTTGCATTGACTTTAGGCAGTTGAACAAGGTAGTTGTGAAGAATAAGTATCCTTTCCCAAGGATCGATGACCTCTTTGATCAGTTGAAAGATGCAAAAATATTCTCCAAGATTGATCTTAGGTCAGGTTATCATCAAGTAAGAATTAAAGAAGAAGACATCAACAAGACTTCTTTTAGAACAAGGTATGGTCATTATGATTTCACAGTGGTTCCCTTTGGATTATCAAATGCACCAGTTGTCTTCATGTGTTTAATGAATGGTATTTTCTGAGAATACTTAGATAAGTGTGTCATTGTATTTTTAGATGACATTCTTATATATTATAAGTCAGAGGAAGAGCATGAACAACAATTGAGGATGGTATTACAAGTCTTAAGGGAGAATCAATTGTATGCCAAATTGAGTAAGTGCTCATTTTATCAAAAGAAAATTCATTATTTGGGACATATCATTTCAAAGGATGGGATAGAAGTGGATCTTGAGAAGATAGAATCCATTAGAGGATGGTCAGCTCCAAAGAATGTGACAGAGGTTAGATCATTCATGGGTCTTGCAGGCTAATATAGGGGATTTATTGAAGGATTCTCAAAGATTGCACACCCAATCACTTCCTTGCAAAAGAAGGGTGTGAAGTTTCAGTGGACATTGAATTGTGAAAAGAGTTTCCAACACTTGAAGAAATTATTAACAAGTGCTCCAATACTAAGGATTGTAGATCCAAATGAAGACTTCATTGTATGCATCGATGCATGTAAAGAAGGACTTGGTGGAGTCCTCAGTCAAAATGGGTTTGTTGTATGTTATGAATCAAGGAAGTTGAAGGAGCATGAAAGGCACTATGCCACTCATGATTCGGAGTTGACAACCATAGTGCATGCCTTGAGGAAGTGGAGGCACTACCTGTTGGAGGCAAGCCAAAGGCCGAGATGGAAAAGAACGACAAATTTGGGAAATAAAGCATGCACAAGGAAAGCAACAGTTGGAAGGAGGAACAACATGCACACATGCAGGAGAAGACCTAATGATGTTAGGGTTAGGGTTTTGGTAATGCATTGTAATGGATGAAGAGACGAAAATGTATAAATATCGATACTTAGGTATCATAGGGGGTTGGTATTATGTAGGCATTAGGTTGGTATTATTATGGTTGTTGTTTGTATATTTGTTATTGATTTAGAGGTTATAGAGATAAGTCGGTAGGGTAAGAAGGACGATTGTAGAAAACTGATATGTAATGTTTTGCTGAAAGATATATTTTGTATAAGTTGTTGAGCTAGAGGAAAAGGGAGGGTAAATATTGAGGGTTAGATCGCAGGTTGTGGAGCCTGGTGCGATCTAGTCTGCCTCATATAGATCTTACCTAACTAAGAAGAGTTGTAAGCGCACATCACGTAGTAACAGAACGACTATAATAAAAGAGTTGAGAACCAAATATTTGTGGGAGTAGCCCAGGAGGGGGTGAACCACGGTAACATTTGTGTTGTGTGATGAATGCATGTGTACCTTTATCATATTTTAAGTATTTACTTGTTATGCTTAATGAATGAGTTGTTATATTTCCTACGTATTCGTAAATGACAGTATATTGCAGTTACAGTTCTAATAATGGTTCAATATTTAGCTCCCTTATCTCACACTCAATCCTAGATTGAAAACACCTAAGTCTTACAGCCACCCATTAAAGCTATTTCGAGTGAGACTCCATAGTGCATCCTGTGTGTTGTGATGCCTTCTGGTTTACCAGGAGCGCCGATAGTTTTAGAGGCTTTGATGGAAACTCGAATAGACATGAAACCTTGGTCAACAAACTCAGACAGTAAAGAAGAGAGGTAGTATTACCAACAAATGGTTATGTTTCCGTTGGTAGGAACAAGAAAGGGTTGAGTAGATGAGATGAGTTGAAGACCTGTCGGAAGAAGTTCAAGAAAATATTAGGGTAGAGAGAAATGGGCCACTAAAAGGGGATGTTAAGACCATAGAATCCTACAAAAGCAGAGATAGAAAGATGGTTGAGAACAAAAGAGCTAGAGTTTGCACAGAAAGACAATAGAAACCCTAGAGTAACATCCCACAAATATCTTGAGAAATACATGTTTACTAATTTACACGAAGTCTTTTTCTGCGATTTTCCACACTTATTGCATGAGTGGATACTAAGGTTGAAGGATAACCACACAACGAACCAGATTTGATAGCTATATTGGACCCCAATGCAGATTGAGTAGTTACAGCAGGTCAACACCAAGTTCACCCGTGCAACCGATTTTTGGCTTGACAATATTGTGGCAGGCTTTATAATAGAGTTTGCAGTCAACACAACGAAGTCGTACAGAGCAATGGAATAAGAATTCCTATGAGGACCTCGAGGAAGGTATATCCGATCGCTGTATACTTCTATTAAGATATTGTTATATAAAAAAGGTGTAATGACAATGGAATCAGACAACTAAACTTCCCTACATGCATGGGGGAAGGGGGGAAGCACTGACAGAGAAAGGAGAAATGGAAGGAGGAAAGGATAAGGGAAAGAAGGAGGAACCCTTGGACCCAATCATGATGGATGACGGCCAAATCAAGAAGATCATGGAAACAGCTGGAAAGATGCATAGCAGAGTACCCTACCAATACAAGGTGAATACCAATAAGAGAGTCATAGCCGCGAGGGAAGGCTTGGCGAGTGATGAGGAAGAGGTAGAGGATCTTCGGGCTATGGAGAAGATTGAGAAAATCCTGCGTGCAAAATATGAGAGGAAGACAAGAGGTCCAAGAGAGGGAAGAGAAGGCATCAATCCTATCCATATCAATGTCAGTGTGGAACCCATAAACCCATGTGTGACTAATACAAAAAAGACAATACCATCATTTAGACAACCAAAGTTCAGAAGAAGACAAACAGCAAGAAGTACATCTACACAAGGAACAACAACTGGAGGAGCTAGTTCAGGCAACACTAGTCAGGTATCTACACTGCGTGGAGGTAGTAGTTCATCATTCATAATGGTAGGACACAATCCCACCATCAGGTTACCCGAATTTTGAGGAGAAGGAGTAGAAGACCCTGAGAAGCACTTGTTCATTTGTGCAAAGATCTAGGAAGCAAAGCAGATCACTGATGAAGATACCAAAATTGCGCAAATAGCTATTACGCTAAGAGACCACGCACTAGATTGGTACATGAGTTTATACGCAAACAGTGCCCCCAGGACAACAAGGAAACTTGAATACATTAAGAAGCTAATGATAAAAGAGTTCCAGAAGTCGAGCTCATAGGATCAGTACATGATTGAGATGATCAAAATAAGACAGAAACCAGGAGAGTCTGTATGGGAGATTGATCAAAGATTTAAGCAACTGAAGGGGAAGTTGAAGTATCTCATGACCGAGATGCAACATCGGCACCTGTTTGTCAATTCACTACTCCCACACTTAAAGTATCCACTACGACAACAAAAGTTCCAGTCCCAGGCAGAGGCTCTACAGGTAGCCTTGCAACTGGAAGAAAACCAGTACCGGTAGACAGACCCAGCTATCGAAGAGCTGAAGGAGGATTTAAAGAACTTAATGTTTCAACTGAACTAGAATAAGAAAAAGGACAAATGAGAAGTTATTTGTTGTACCACATGCAGGACGAAAGGACACCAAAAGAACAAATGTCCAACATTCGTGCAGTATATGGCAGGAGGAATGCCAAATCCGCTCGCAACAGGAGGATTGTGGTGCGAAATATGCAAGAAACTGGGTCATGACCCTTATCACTGCACAATAATGCATAAATACCAGACAGTCCTGAAGAGCTCATATTGCACCTTTTACAATTCAATGGGTCATGATGACAAAGATTGTAGAACTATGGATCTGATGAAAGAAAGGAAATCAGATGCATATAGAGTGCAGGCCGAAATGATGACTGGGCAAACCGTGCCATAGTTCAATCAAGCTCTAGCTCCATACAACACTGCGCTGCAGAGTATAATATTGCGTAGCAACCATACAATAATGTGCAATCGTAGTACAACACGTCACAACCTCAGTACAATACCATGCAGTATAATCAGGCACCTCAATATAACGCGCTGAGAGGAGATCGAGCAGGCTACAGAGGTGGAGGATGAGCAAGAGGAGGTTTCAGACAAGGTAGAGGACCAATGGTATGTCATAATTGTCAGCAATCGAGACACTATGCCAGGGAATGTCCACTTCCACCAGCCACTTCCATGTATTGTCGCGCATCAGACCATGATACAAAGGAATGTCCAACACTATTAGTAAATATCCAGGAAAATAGGAACCAGAACAACCAAAATGTTCAATGGATTTCAGCCGAAGCAAGGGATGAAGGACAAAACATTAATATAGCTACTAATGGAGGAGCTAAAACATGAAATGACACGGTTTGAAAAGAACCAATACAAAACCAATGGGTAAAGAAGAACATTGAACCAAGGAAGCAGTTCAACGCACAAAAGGAGAAGGAGATATTTAAAGAATCCAGACAAGAATTTCAGAAGGAAGATATGGCGTCGACTTCAACTACGTAGCAAAACAATGAAGCACCATAGTACGAGATGCCTCCACTGTTGGATCATACCAATGAAATGAAACCCAT
>JASDQU010011537.1:302736-315227 GCA_032191745.1 Picea mariana | reverse complement strand
ACCTGGAAAGGTGGTGTTAACTTCCACCGAGAATTAATATCGTATTTGGACTCCACTGGCCCGGAGAACCAAAAGCGGCTTGCTGGCCCTGAATTAAATGTCTCACAGGCTGGTAGGTAGATGGTTTAATGAGGGATGGGAGGTGAACCGCCCATCCATAGAGCTGTCAGGCCTGACTAGTGCGAGGGTAATCATGCCACACGCAACCTCGCAAGAGGGTAAGGCGTGGGGTAGAAGGGATTAGGGCAAACATGAGGGGAGAACTCCGGGAATACGCAAAGTGAGTGATAGCAGAGAGGAAGGATTACAAACTTCACTCCTGGTCACTGGCAAACATAGATGCAGTCTCACAGCATCGTGGTCTCAGCTCAGGGGTGGTTAGTGGTACATCCTTTGGGAGTCACTAAGCCTACGGTTGGGTGGAAACAAGCACCCCTCTCAGCAGTTACTTAACCCTGGTGTTATTTCTGATAAGTGTTTTGCCTCTGGCATCTGGAAATATATGTATTCTGATAATTATTCTCATAAGTTGTGAAACTGTGAATGTTTTCATTATAAGAAGGTCTATGTGGTATTTTGATCAGTACTAGTAGTTGTATATGCTTATAACAGAAGAACCACACATGACTTATGTTGATAAATGAATCTAATTTTGCATAAGTTGAACCAAGTCAGACTTCCAATCCATTCTTGGGAATTTTTTTCCCCTTATCTGTATCCAGGAATGCCCTGAAATAGACCTCTTCACAAAGATTTCCTCCTTTGAAAGGTTTACCAAGAACCTAGAAAAAGTACTTGAATGTGCAAGTCTTAACAACCCTGTACAAAGAGGAATGACCCTCTTAAAATCCTGAAGTAGCAGCGTAGGGATAAGTATTGATCAATGGATGAGATCCTGTCGGGGGATTTGCAGTCTTTCACGACTGTTAAATCGAAGGAATAAACGAGGGCGTGTATTGACTTAACCCTTTTTCCTCTATCTTTGTGAATAGCGAGGAAATCAGAATCGTAGACCCCTAAGGTCTATGAGAACATCTAGACCGTTGGTTTTTCCATGTCCAAGGAGTAGTGGAAAAGGGTGTGGCATCGGGACCGATCTAAACCGTCAGATCTTAGCTAGAAAACCCGACAGTCGTTAGATCTATAGGGAGATAGATGAGGGTTAAGCCCTCATGAATAGGGGAAAAATAATTTGAGCTGTCCATCTGAGGAGGGCAGGTGGCAGAGATCCAGGGATCTCGCGAACTCGGAGGTTCACAAGGTAAGAGCCCAAAGGTTGGATTCTCCAAGTCGTGAAGTGGCGAAGCCACGAGAGGATTAGGACCGTCCATCTGATGAGGAYAGGTGGTAGATATTCAGGGATCTTGTGAACTCGGAGGTTCACAAGGTAAGAGACCAAAGGTTGGATGTTCCAAGTCGCGAAGTGGTGAAGCCATGAGAGGATCAGGACCATCCATCCGAGGAGGACAGGTGGCAGAGATCCAGGGATCTTGCGAACTCGGAGGTTCGTAAGGTAAGATCCCAAAGGTTGGATGCTCCAATTCATGAAGTGGCAAAGCCACGAGAGGATTAGGACTGTCCATCTGAGGAGGACAGGTGGTAGAGATCCATGGATCTCGCGAACTCGGAGGTTTGCAAGGTAAGAGCCCAAAGGTTGGGTGCTCCAAGTCGCGAGTAGCGATGTGCCGAGAGCCGATCTCGAGAGAACACATGGAAAAACTTCAAGGTGGGGCCCACGTGATTGATAGGTGGAAACACATCGCCTAGAGAAGGGAGTCAATGCTCCGTTCACTTCTCGTGTCTCAAGGATTCGCGGGAGAAGGGCATGAGAGCTCAACACTTGGACTTACGAAGTCGCGAGTAGAAAGAATGCAAGAGGGAAAATTAAATATCGCTTCTCGAGGGTTCATGAAGGGAAGGTGCCAAGATTCGACGCTACAACTCACGAAGGGGCGAGTTGTGAGCAGTGCGAAGGGAAGGTCAACCTTCGCTGACTTTCAAGTCTCAGAGGATCGCATAAGGGAGGAACGAGAGTTCAACCGTTGAACTCATGAAGTGGCGAATAGCGAGAGGAGCTAGAGTTTAGCCTAGCTGGCGGTCACGCGCAGAGGACGCTAACAGAAGGAAGCTATACCCATTTCGTGATATCGGGTATCGGTGACTGGTGAAGAAAATTCGAGGGTCTTAGACTCACGACTCGCGAGGTCGCGATTTGTGAAAGGCACCTGCATTTAGGCGTGTATGTGGTCCTATCGAACTAGGGACTAAAGAGAGGGAGCTAGTACTTTGTCGTTAAGCGGCAGGTAGATCTGGACGGCCAAAAATCTGTGATCCCAGATCTACGGCCAGGGTTTCATTCCGAAGCTCCCTCACCATTCTACCTTCAAGATTGGACTCAATTGTATCACTGAGTCGCGAAAGACGAAAGGGCGCCTGGTTTGTTTTGCCTGTGGTCCTAACCCACAATCACAGGGAGGTGAGCAGGGAAGAACTAGCCTGCACTAGACCCCCGTAGGACTTCGGGGATTCTGTCCCTTAAGGAAAAGGAAAATTTTATTATGTTGTAGTGGGTATGTGACACTCATGGATTCTTTTCATACAATTGGTAAGAAAAATTGTTTGAAACATATTAATATAATATAACATATATTGTCATAATGAATTTGAGTTGGATTGGATCATCACATAATTTTTCATCTATCTTTGTTCTTTCTTGGTGGAAACAATTGGAGGAATCGAGTTACATGGTCATTTTAGTGGCGGGTTGTAGTTTGGAAAATTGGGATCTCGAACCTTTCAGGGCGATTTTGAGGAATTCAATGTCATTTTGCGGGGTTACACTATCTAGAACTCACGTTCTCAGCCCCAATGGTGTTATACACTCTAAGACCTTTCCAATAGTGAAAGCATCACCTCAATTGGAGCTTGTATGGGAAAGTTATTCCTCCTGCAAGTTAACCTAACTTGTTGACCACCATGGCATGAGTGGGTGCCACATGAGCCCCCATTACTGAAATATGTGGATCTAGACACATGTGTAATTTCAAGAATATTCTAGAAGGTCCAAATCTTGTCACTAAGTGAGGGTTGATGAAGTAAAAAACCTAATTATAAACGACTATTAGGCTATGTTAAATACTAGGATGCTAGGAGGAGAAATGGGTTCCATTCTATAGCATTGTATTTGTTCCATAGTTGAGAAGAGAATATAGGAGTGGTATTTTGAGAGAATAACAAAGGAGGATATATTTTGTAGTAGCTATACTGCCCACAATGTCAAGGGAAACTCCACAATGAGTGCCTCTTTCTTGTATTTATATTTGAAGAAAAGAGAGAAAAACATAGGAATCACTTTCTAGCTAGGTTTAATCCCATATTTGGTTTCCCATGATATATATTGTGTACATTTGTGTGGATGATGTGTTGTTTTTCTCATTTCTTTCATTTTCATATTTTAGTTATTTTCATAATTTCAAGCAATAAACTAGTAATCTATAATCTGGGATCTAAGAATGTATTTTTCATAATCTAATATTTCAAAACAATATAAGATCTATTGTGGCTAACTATTCCAATGGAATATGCATGGTATTTTATAGATCATATTGGTATCAAATCATTTTTCTTTTGGGTATTTTTGGAAAATTGTAGGATCTAGTAATTGTCTTAAGAAGAAAGTCGAAGAACCATAGCCATGGAAGATGAGTTTGTTCACAAAACCATTGAGATTTAGTAGAAGAGATATTTGTGAGGATGGAAGAGAAATTCACTAATATCTCTTGCAATATGGCCCTCCTCATGGAAGCTCTAGCAAGAAATCTCAGATTGTTTAGGGAGGTTGGAGGCTCTAAATCAAAGATAGGATTATAGGGGAAATTGAGAGAAAATGAAGAACCAAAAAAGGGGTCAAGGAAATAGCAAAAGAAAGAATCAGAATCCAAGTTCTAGTGCCATGACCCATTTGCAGTCCTTATTTAAAAATGGAAGCAAAAGAATATATCAAGCCATACCAAGGTGAGATTGATGCAATAAAGTTGAATCATTCATTGCAATAGTTAGATATTTATTTCAGTTTCCACTATATAGAGGAAGAGAATAATATTTTATTTGCTAGAATAAATTAGAGGTCCATGCATTAACCTGGATGGAAAGTCATATAGAGAAACTTAGGTCGGAGGGTGATTCACCAACAATTAAATGAGAGGATTTAAAAACCCTCATTAAGTCCTAGTTCTACCCTATTGGGTATGTAGAGGACGAATAGATCCATTGGCCTTACTTTAGGTAAAGGACTGGGAAAAGTGTGCAAGAGTACACCACCAAATTTAGGAATATTTCTACCATGTTGGGTATCTCTCCCAAGAACCTACATGTACTCATATATCTTTGGGGTCTACACAGTACTGCACAGTAATTTGTAAAATAAAGTGATGCTCTTCAAGCCTAGGAAAGTTTATGAGGCATGTGTGAAAGAATAGTGTTTGGAAAATATAAATCACAAAAAAGGACAACTAAGTGGTTCCAAACAAAAAGAGCTCCAGGATGCTTCCAAGGAAGGAAAGAAGAAGTGGAAAGGGAAATAAAATGAGACAACAATCATTGCAAATTAGTTAAAGGATCCAAGTAACCACTATAAAAATTGCAATATGGATGGTAAAACTAAATAAAAATAATGAAAAATACATCCATATATGAACCTTGAGAACCGTAAGAAGGATTCCAAGAAGAATAACCTTCTAGCCATGGATTCAAGGAATTAGGTAGAGAGAAACTTAGATGTGGATGAGAATATTTCGTACACTTCAGTGAAGAAGGAGGTGAATTTGAGTATCCTTCATCACAAGGAATATAAGGAGATGGGAAATATCTTCCATATCAATATATAGGTTAAGAATACCAATGTAGACACTCTATTTGATTCTGGTTCATAGGCCAATATCATTGCAATTTATCTAGTCAGCAAGGTTGGGTTGGAGGTTCATGATCATCCAAGCCCATACCAATTTAGGTGGGTGAATAAGAATGAAGAAATAAGGGTCACAAATAGTGTGAGATCAATTTTTTTTTAAGTGAATATTTTATTAATAAAGTGGAGTTACATGTAGTACCCCTTGACATGTGTGGTGTAGTGTTTGTTGATGATTAATGTTGGTTGTCATTGATGTAAACCCTTGAAGAAAGCCCCGTAGCACAAAGGATTGGGTAATGGACCCAATATTGTTTGATGTAAAGATGACTCATTATTGTCTTGTCATGGTTGATAAGAAGTAAACATGGATGAACTCCAAAGTGGTCCCCTTATGGTGAAAGCCCTCATGGGAAGACTCTTTGCGGAGTAAGAGAACCCATGCTTAGTTGTGGAATAATTATATGAAGGACAATGAATTTGTTAGGTAAACTATCCTAGATGGATATTTATTTTCATTCCATTTACGGTGGTATGTGGAACACCACATAACTCCTCACGGTTAGAGAGTTATCGCCATGAGAAGTTGGAGACCCCAGGTTTGGGTAATGAACCCAAGTTTGTTTGATGGATAATGGTATGAGTTATGATATATTTTCAGATAATACTATTCTATATGGATAGTACATGTTATTCCATTTCTGGTGGTATGTGGAATGTCACATAACTCCTCACGGTTTGAGAGTTATGGCCTTACAAAGTTGGAGGACCCTCATATGTCATCGAGAAGCCCCAAAAGGTCAAAGTAGTCAAAGTGGTTTAAGAGATTTTAAAAGGTAAATAATAAAGTGAAGTAAAAAGTTTATTATAATTCAAAGTGAATACAAAATAAATTATTTCAATAATAAATTTAATGGAGAAATTAGAAGTGGGTTAACCCTAAAATAAGGAAAGTGGGGCCAGGAGACATAGAAGATGTTTTTAAGGAAGCTACTTGGAGAGTATAAATAAGAGGCAATGCTCTCTCATTTTAAACACACTTGAGAATATTGAATATATATAGGTGTCTGGAATAACCAAGGATATATATAATCTGAAATTATGAGGGAAGGTGAAGAAAAGAAGGCCGAAATGCAAGGAAGGATAAATTCTTTTGATGGTGCTTTCTAAGGTATGTTATTTACAAGTCATCTCACCATTTTTGCTATAACTATTTTTCTATAATAATTCAGACCATGAAATTGATATTCCATTGAGAAAACCTATCCAAGTATCTGTGGTAAAAAATTAATCTTGTGTGTCATTGTAGTTTTGGAGTTACACTCCGTGGAAAATAGGGTTTGTGGATAGTCCTGAAACTAGTCAAAAACAGGTGTTTTGGGTAACAATGTCATAACTTCTTCATAAAAAATCCAAATTCAGTTAAACCAAATGTGTTGGTTAGAGTATAGTCTGTAGTATTCCATGTGAGAGTTTCAGATAAGTTCAACAAATATTCTGTGCGGGGCACGCTCTACAAGGTCACTCTCTAGAATAAACCAGAATTCAGTAAGGTATGCCATTTTTGCTATAAATCCTTTTATGAGAGGTTCCAAGTAGTGAAACCTGGAGTAATTGCATAAAACACACTGAAGAAAATTGTATATCAGTTTCATATCTTTATACATTATAAGTGCAAAGTTATGATTACTTCAAGTTAGGGTTGTTGACTAATCCAAAACTAGGCATGTGAGACTAAAGAAAAGTTTGATGAAAATGCTAGTCTCTTGTTGTTGAAGTTAAGGAAGGTTTGCAGGAATGTGATCATATACACCGGGTCTATTACGGAGCTACAAATTATATTTGGATGATGAAATTGATGAGGTCTTTTGGTTGAGGTACATGTTGAGTACATGGTTGAGACAAGTAGTTGATGAGTTGGCACATACATGAGGTGTATAGTTGATGATGTTGGTACATATTGATGAGTCATAATTGATGATTAATTGACACATGATTGGTACGTAGTTGGTACATGGTTGGATGCACTTTTTATGGTATGTTATCACACAATTTGTAGCTAGGTCAAGTGGCTATGAAGTAGAAGGCCAAACTAGCGTACCAGGAACCTATCCCACCCAATGTCACCACGATGGGGAGGTTCTTTCTCTTTAGGGAGGTAAGGCCCAGGGGAGACGTCCCCGGTAACCTGGAGTTTTGAAGAGGTAATAGTCTTCCCCCATCATACTACCACTTTTTCATCTTATCTCCCACTCATTTATCCCATTCCCCTTGTCCTAGCATTGGATTGACCTGTTTGTAGGGTTTCACCTTATCTTGTGGGAAGAAGGGGCTAAAGGCCTAGAAGGTAAAAGTAGCTGGTAAAAGATAAAATCCTAGAAATAAAACCTCAGGATGCCCCGCCAAGGGATCCCTAAGAAGGTAATAAAGAGCCTCTCAGCAAGAAGCAAGAGGGACCCGGAAAATAATAAACAAGACCTAGCCAAGAGGATAGGGGGTCTCATCACAAGCCAACCTATTAGGTTCATGGGTACCTAACAGTATGACATTTCCATTATCTGGTTACCACGCTAGGGTAGTGACCTTTAGTTGCATAGACAAGGGAAAGAGGGTCTCGTCACGAGCCAACCTTTTCATCTCCGTGAAAGTACTTCTGGGTAACACTGTTAGCTCTGGTCACCATGCCAAGACAGTTTCCTCTGGTTATACCTTAAATAAAAAGAAAAAGAAGAAGAAAAATCAAATAAAGAAAGAATAAAGGAAAGAACGGGCTTAAAAAAAAAATTGTATCCATGACGGGTACAACTTGCCTTCTACAAAGGCACCCACAAATAACATTATGCATCCTTGGATTTCACTCTACCCATTTGTTTGGACATCCCCTAGCCACATCACCTCGTTTACATGGCTTGGATGAAACCTTCTTGGGAACTTCCCTTCTCTTGTGGATGCTAGCCCAATAGGATGTCTTGTCCTTTTCTTCGATCTTGTATTGTTGATTTTTGTAATATCTTTGAGCTATTGAATGATATATCAGGGTTTTTATGCATATGTTTGATAATATTAATGATGAAATGTGATTGACATTTCTATGATCCCTTTGACTAATGAGCCCATGGAGGGCATAGTTTTTTATGTGCAGGACCATGCCCGACGGATACGTACCATTTGGACCGGTACACATGGGGAGATGATTAGTTCGGACCTCCATGGGGCTAAAGAGGCCATCGGATGGTTGTTGAGACCCTGTCAGAGGGGTAGAGACAGGACAGTGTTTGACCGAGGTTTTGCACTGGAAAAGAAAAGGACGTTTCACCAGAGGCACTTTGGCAGAGACCGACCTAGGGGGAATGACCCCTTTTCTGTGGAACATTGGCCTTGGAAGGATTCGAGTGTCCCCATCCTTACCATGATGTCATCCAGCTTCATGGTCATTCTTGGAGGCAGACTGGGTAGCAGTGGCAAGTGTGGCATGTTGGAGAAGCCCCTCGGGGGATAACATTTTGCTCCTAGATGTCTCATCTGCCCTAAAAGGGTCTAGTGCCTCCCTTGAAGGGGATTTTACCTTTATTACAACTCAGTTAGGGTTTTATTTTGACAATTTAATGTAAAAATAGTATTCTGGTCTTGTCGGCCATTTTTTATGACCTAAAATTAATTAAGGTCATTGATACACTATATACTGAGGAGTTTTAGCCTCATTTTGACATAACTCATGACTCACTCTCCTAGTGAGGTCTGGTTTTTGCACCCTATTAGGGTTATTGGCTGATTTTAGGAAAGCACACTTGTTTGAGGAGGATATTTTTGGCAATTTATGGTGTTTTTCTTGAAGGAAGGTTTACAACTAGGGTTTGCATGCTATTTTCTTGACGATTTGTAAGTATTTTTCTACAAAACTTCTTGATTGAATGGTTGTAGTTTAATTTCTTGCATCTATTTATAAATATTGTTGAATCAAAACTTTAGGGGACAAACACACAAGTAGGTCATTGTCTCATGTCCCCTGATAGAAAAACCTTTTAGCCATTGAGGAAGAAGAAGAGAGCCTAGCCATTGCTACACTCTTTCTTTCTTCTTCCCTTAAGCTAGTCGTACCTTTAAAATTCAAGAGGAAGAGGATGTCCCAGGCCTAGGTTATATACACCTAGGGCTACTTTTCTTTTAGGTTTTGATGAAAGAGCCTTGCCGTAGCAACACTCTCCCTCTTCAAACTCTCTTGTCTTGATTTTACTTGTCTTTGAGCTAGCTGTTTGCTGAGAAGGAGGAGAGAGCACGAAGCCTTGCTTAAGCAACACCGTAGTGAGCCTCTCTCCCCAAGGGTTCTGTCTTTAAGGCCCTACTGTAGTAGCACCTTGAAACCTTTCCCTCTTGTCCTTTGAATCTCATCCCCTTCAACTTGCGCGCCCTTCACCTTTTGATTCCATAACCCTAGGCACTGATCTTTAGCCTCCAACATTGAAGTGAAAATGATTGAAACAACTCTCAAAACCTCTTATAAATTGAAACCCTAACCAACTACTAACCCTAAAAAGCTAACGTCGACCTTGGTTATTTCATCTTGATGCAACAATTCTTATATATTAAGCAATTAGATGGTGGTTTGATGCATTTATTGAAAGAGGATTGATTAGATACATTGATTGCTACATCATCTTGATATTTATTGGTGAAGTAATATTATTTCATTGTTGCATAAACAAACATTGACTTCGTCAATATTTATTGTTACAATTGCTTATATATTGATATCAGATAAGTCTTATGAAGTACTAACCCATTGAATCATAGCTTGCATATATATACTGGTTTGCTTTGTCCCAGGCAGGTGTTCTCCTTTGGGCCTATAGTTTATTATTGGTTGTTTAGCCGGGACTATCTATTTTGCTGGTGACCTGTGAAGGGGGAACTTTACTTTGACTTTTAAACCTTTGCCTCTTCAAAACTCCAGGTTACCGGGAACGTCTCCCCTGGACCTTACCTCCATAAAGAGAAAGAACCTCCCCATCGTGGTGACATTGGGTGGGATAGGTTCTTGTTACGCCAGTTTGTCCTTCTACTTCATAGCCACTTGACCTAGCTACAAACTGTGTGATAACATTTTGGTGCTGTTTCTAGGGAACACTGAGTCAATTCTCCTCAGATGACACTTTTCGGTAAGCCTTGCCTCAGAGCCTTATCTTACAAGCTTACCTGGAGACTTCACTAGGGTGTTTTCCCTATTTCTTTGATAGTTTCAAGAAAAATATCTGGTGACTCCACTGATGACGAAGCCAACAATGACTTCACAATGGGATATTGGGAATTACAAGCCTTTAGACATGAGAAAAATCCCCGAATACCCATGAAAAATGCCCCCGATAAAAGAAAGATGGCTCCCTAGATTCACTGGTAGCGATGGGGAAAGAGCTGACTCTCACGTGAACCATTTTTATTCTTATTTTGGACTCCATCCCGTCGATGATGATGCCGAAGATGTAGTGATGAAAATTTTTCCCACCACTCTTCACGGGAATGCTAAAAAATGGTATTATGATCTTCCCGATGCTAGCATCACCTCTATGAACCAGCTAGAAGAAGTCTTTCTCAAAGAATGGGGCATGAGATTGGGAGACATCTCAGTACTGCTAACAAGATTCAAACATATAAAACAAGCTGAGACTGAAACCCTATTTGACTTCTAGAGTAGGTTTGAGGGAAATTTATGTCAAATTCCTAGAAGCCATCATCCTGAAGACAAGTATATTGTCCATCTCTATGCCCATGCGATCCTGACACACCTAAGATTACCTCTCAGTAACAAGGGCCCAAGGATGCTCAATGAAGCTTACGACATGGCTATAGGAATTGAACGAAACATCTCCTTATCCAGGATAAAAGACCTCTTCACCTCAAGTACTCTTAGTATGGAAAGTTTGTTTTCCCATGAAAAATTCATTGATGATTTCCAGGAAGAAGTGGAACAAACCATCATTCAACCAGGGATTGTTGAAGACATGGCTGAGGAGATGGAAACCAAGCAAAATGATGAAGTATCAACCTTTTCCCCTCCCTCCGATGAAGCAATCCAAGAGCCTGTTTCTCTTGCATGACAAAAGGACGATGAGGTTAGTTGCTTTCCTTTTCAAGATTCCAATAACACCTTGTTCCATGATTCAGGAAATGAAGGAGAAATGGAAGCCTTGAACAAAATGAATATTCCTTGTTGTACAATCAAAGACAAAGAAGTGGTCCATGAGGATAAAAAAATAACCCATGCTGAAAATGCCAAAGTCCTCGAAGCCCCTGCATAAGAAGAAACAGTAAGTTTCCCTCCTCCCCTAGTTTTTGATGATGCTTTACTTTATGATGAAGGAAGTGAGGAGGAGGATAATGAATTTTCAAATGTTTCAAACCCTGCATGTTATGACATAGATAGTGACATTGTTGATAACATTGAAGAGTTCATACATGTTGGGAGACATAGGTGGGATATAGTTGGTTATGACCTGGATCCCATCTATGACACTGAGAGTCATTTCCATGTGTTGCCCTTGCAATTATCATAGCAGACTACTTTTGACCAATGGAAATAAGGAGATGAGATTTTTACTCGTACTTTTCAAAAAACCAAGGATGACCTAGTACCTTGTTTTCCTGATGATTTTCAATCTTACCTTGAGATTTTTTATGAGTACCCTTCTGAGCACTTGGATTCTCTCCATGAAGATGATTACCAACCACCACTGTGCTCGGATTTTAACACAAGTAAGAGCATTTTTTGCCTAAAAAGGGATTCTCATGACTTCTCACTCCAACCACCTGTTATTACTTTACCCTGCTTTTCCATTAAAGGTGTAGTTGGGAAGTATATTTTTATTGTTGAGATTCCACTTAGGCAGACCCTAGACTCCAAGGGTTGGTTGGATACTGCAAGTTTTTTATCTTAGTTTTTCAACTTTCTCTTGATAGTTTGCCAGTTGTCTGCTAGATCTTTGTCGATCCTTTCCTTGATTCCAGAGCATGAGGATGTCCTAAGTAGCCAACTTGCAGGCCCTTTGAGTTAGTTTTCTCAACCTTGGACTCTTCATCACCGTTTCTTGGAATGGTTTGAATACCTTCCTCAAAGATTGACTTGGCAATATTTTATCCCTCCCACCCGCCTCCATGAGTTAGACTTTATGATTTTCGATGATATGATATATGCTCTAACCCATGTCATTATTGTGCTTGATTTGTCACTATTCTAGTTTATGATGAAGCACAAAGGCAGGTATTGTGGGACATTGCTGGATTGGATTCACTGGTTGTTTGACTACACCCAACATCCAGCCTACAGGTAAATAGGCATTCTTCATGTATTATACCATTTACATTTCATGTTAGTTTGCTTTCACATTTGCATATTGATTGTTTTATTTCAGTTTATGTATATACATATACATATACATATATATCTGTATATGTATATGTATATGTATATGTATATGTATATATGTGTATACATATATATGTATATGTATATATACATATACATATATATGTATACACATATATGTGTATACATATATATGTATACACATATATACATATACATATACATATA
>JASDQU010011537.1:291363-302511 GCA_032191745.1 Picea mariana | reverse complement strand
GAAGATGATTACCAACCACCACTGTGCTCGGATTTTAACACAAGTAAGAGCATTTTTTGCCTAAAAAGGGATTCTCATGACTTCTCACTCCAACCACCTGTTATTACTTTACCTTGATTTTCCATTAAAGGTGTAGTTGGGAAGTATATTTTTATTGTTGAGTTTCCACTTAGGCAGACCCTAGACTCCAAGGGTTGGTTGGATACTGCAAGTTTGTTATCTCAGTTTTTCAACTTTCTCTTGATAGTTTGCCAGTCGTCTGCTAGATCTTTGTCGATCCTTTCCTTGATTCCAGAGCATGAGGATGTCCTAAGTAGCCAACTTGCAGGCCCTTTGAGTCAGTTTTCTCAACCTTGGACTCTTCATCACCCTTTCTTGGAGTGGATTGAATACCTTCCTCAAAGATTGACTTGGCAATATTTTATCCCTCCCACCCACCTCCATGAGTTAGACTTTATGATTTTCGATGATATGATATATGCTCTAACCCATGTCATTATTGTGCTTGATTTGTCACTATTCTAGTTTATGATGAAGCACAAAGGCAGGTATTGTGGGACATTGCTGGATTGGATTCACTGGTTATTTGACTACACCCAACATCCAACCTATATATATATATATGTGTGTGTGTGTGTGTGTGTGTGTGTGTGTGTGTAGATATAGATATAGATATAGATATATATCTATATCTATATCTATAACTATATCTATATCTATATCTATATCCATATCCATATCCATATTGATATCCATATCCATATCCAATACATATATATATATATATATATATGTTGGGGTGGCATTACCACCCCATTTTTGTTGCTAATGCCCCTATCGAGTTGAGCGTGTATGCAGGTTATGCCAGAGATGTTGAGGTTCTCATGCACTCTATGGTGAGCACATGTCCCCGAGTTGGAGCCAGATGTTATCCACGATTTCTAGGGATAACTAGGAGATCATGTCTTGAGGCCCACAGGTCCGAGACATGGAGTACCGAGAGAAGGATTGACTCGAGCATGGCCCTGGAGGGCCCATCCTTTTCTTCTTTCAACAGATTCATCTTGTCAGCAGCAACAACATCCATCACCATCGGCTTGGTCTTGTATCGGAGAAGGCTCTTGCTCCATGAGGTAATTGGTCCAGGTATCATGGTATATGTCACTTTTGATCATTATAACCTTTGGATATATGCATCTGACTCCTTTTATCTCTGACGATTGCTTGGATCCTACATTAACCCACTTGACCATGATTGGGGAGATTGACAGGGTGTCCTAGCAAGCCTATACCCATGGGTTTTGGTTTTCCACCGGGGGGATTTTTTAAGAGCCATCGTCTGCTCCCATCATACTACCACTTTCTCATCTTATGTCCCACTCATTTATCCCATTCCCCGTGTCCGGGCATTGGATTGACCTGTTTGTAGGGTTGCACCTTATCTTGTGGAAAGAAGGGACTAAAGGCCCAGAAGGTAAAAGCATCTGGTAAAAGATAAAAGCCTATAAATAAAACCTTGAGATGCCTCACCCAGGGATCTCCGAGAAGGCTATAAAAAGCCTCTCAGGAAGAAACAAGAGGGACCCAGAAAATAATAAACAAGACCTAGCCAAGATGATAAGGGGTCTCATTATGAGCCAGCCTATTAGGTTCATGGGTACCTAATAGTATGACATTACCATTATCTGGTTACCACGCCAGGGTAGTGACCTTTGGTTGCATGGCCAAGGGAAAGGGGGTATCATCACGAGACAGCCTTCTCATCTTTGTGAAAGTACTTGCGGGTAACACTGTCAACTCTGGTCACCATGCCAAGGCAGTGTCCTTCGGTTAGACCTTGAATAAAAATAAAAAGAAGAAGAAAAAGAAAATAAAGAAAGAATAAAGGTAAGAATGAGCTTAAAAAAAAAATTTGCATCCATGATGGGTACAACTCACCTTCTACAAAGGCACCCACAAATAACATTATGCATCCTTGGCTTTCACTCTATGCATCTTTCTGGACATCCCCTAGCCACATCACCTCATTTACATGGCTTGGATGAAACCTTCTTGGGAACTTCCCTTCTCTTGTGGATGCTAGCCCAATAGGATGTCTTGTCCTTTTCTTCGATCTTGTATTGTTGATTTTTGTAATATCTTTGAGCTATTGAATGATGTATCAGGGTTTTTATGCATATGTTTGATAATATTAATGATGAAATGTGATTAACATTGCTATGATCCTTGTGACTAATAAGCCCATGGAGGGCGTAGTTTTTGATGTGCAGTACCATGCCCGACGGATAGGTACAATTTGGACCGGTACACATGGGGAGATGATTAGTTCAGATCTCCATGGGGCTGAAGAGCCCATCAGATGGTTGCTGAGACCCGGTCAGAGGGGCAGAGACAAGATAGTGTTTGACCGAGGTTTTTCATCGGAGAAGAAGAGGACGTTTCACCAGAGGCACTTTGGCAGAGCCCGACCTAGGGGGAATGACCCCTTTTCAGTGGAACGTTGGCCTTGGAAGGCTCAGAGCATCCCCATCCTTACCATGATGTCATCCAGCTTCATGGTCATTCTTGGAGGCAAACTGGGCAGCATTGGCATGGGTGGCATGTTGGAGAAGCCCCCGGGGGGCTAACATTTTTCTCTTGGATGTCTCATATACCCTAAAAGGGGCTATCGCCTCCCTTGAAGGGGATTTTACCTTTATTACAGCTCAGTTAGGGTTTTATTTTGACAATTTAATGTAAAAACATTATTCTGGTCTTGTCGGCCATTTTTTATGACCTAAAATTAATTAAGGTCGTTGATACACTATATATTGAGGAATTTTAGCCTCATTTTGACATAACTCATGACTCACTCTCCTAGTGAGGTCTGATTTTTGTGCCCTATTAGGGTTATTGGCTGATTTGAGGAAGGCACACTTGTTCGAGGAGGATATTTTTGGCAATTTATGGTGTTTTTCTTGAAGCAAGGTTTACAACTAGGGCTTGCATGTTATTTTCTTGATGATTTGTAAGTATTTTTCTGCAAAACTTCTTGATTGAATGGTTGTAGTTTAATTTCTTGCATCTATTTATAAATATTGCTGAACCAAAACCCTAGGGGAAAAACACACAAGCAAGTCATTGTCTCATGTCTCCTGATAGAAAAATCTTTTAGCTATTGAAGAAGAAGAAGAGAGCCTAGCCATTGCTACACTCTTTCTTTCTTCTTCCCTTAAGCTAGCCGTACCTTTAAACTTCAAGTGGAAGAGGACATCCCAGGCCTAGGTTATCTACACCTAGGGCCATTTTTCTTTTAGGGTTTGATGAAAGAGACTTGCCTTAGCAACAGTCTCCCTCTTCAAACTCTCTTGTCTTGATTTTACTTGTCTTTGAGCTAGTGTTTGCCGGGAAGGAGGAGAGAGCACGAGGCCTTGCTTAAGCAACACCAGAGTGAGCCTCTCTCCCCAAGGGTTCTATCTTTAAGGCCCTACTGTAGCAGCACCTTGAAACCTTTCCCTCTTTTCCTTTGAATCTCATCCCCTTCAACTTATGCGTCCTTCACCTTTTGACTCCATAACCCTAGGCACTGATCTTTAGCCTCCAACGTTGAAGTGAAAGTGATTGAAAAAACTCTCAAAACCTCTTATAAATTGAAACCCTAACTAACTACTAACCCTAAAAATCTTACGTCACCCTTGGTTATTTCATATTGACACATAAATTCTTATATATTAAGAAATTAGATGGTGGTTTGATGCATTTATTAAAAGAGGATTGATTAGATACATTGATTGCTACATCATCTTGATATTTATTGGTGAAGTAATTTTATTTCATTGTTGCATTAACAAACATTGACTTCGTCAATATTTATTGTTACAATTTCTTATATATTGATATCAGATAAGTCTTATGAAGTACTAACCCATTGAATCATAGCTTGCATATATATATATATATATATATTGGTTTGTTTTGTTCTGGACAAGTGTTCTCCTTTAGGCCTACACTTTATTATTGGTTGTTTAGCCAGATTATCTGTTTTGGTGGTGACCTGTGAAGGGGGAAATTTACTTTGACTTTTAAACCTTTGCCACTTCAAAACTCCAGGTTACCGGGGATGTCTCCCCTGGGCCTTACCTCCCTAAAGAGAAAGAACCTCCCCATCGTGGTGACATTGGGTGGGATAGGTTCCTATTACGCCAGTTTGGACTTCTACTTCATAGCCATTTGACCTAGCTACAAACTATGAGATAACATGGTACACGTTGATTATAGGTTTTTTGGTACAGGTTGGTGCATGGTTGATGCACTTGTTTATGGTACAATTTGAATACAGGTTAAGGTACGGGTTGATGCATGGTTTAGATTTATTGGTATAGGTTTACAATGGTATATTTAACAGTGACAGCTTGATAGTGGTTCCATCATTCTACTTCTACTTTAGGGTGGAAGGACAGGGCAAGAACAGGTGGTTGTAGCCACCTTCCAGTTGTAGCCAAAAAACATAGAGGGTTGTAGCCTCCTTCTGGTTGTAGCTAGAGAATTGGGGAGTTGGAGCTTCCCTCAGGTTGTATCCTGAGAAACTAGGGGGTTGGAGCCTCCTTCCAGTTGCAACTAGAAAACAAAGGAAGTTGGTGCTTCCAATGAATGTAATTCTTCAAGACATATAAGAAAAAACATTCTATGGTTTTCTCCCGATTTGGGTTTCCATGTAAAAAACTGGTGTACTGTGTATGTGTATGTTTGTTCATTTGTTCATTGCTTATTTACTTTGCAGTTATTGGATTATAATGCTTCATTGATATACCACTTGGATTATATGGTTAAAAAGGATTAAATTTCTCTATTACCGATTCACCCCCTCTCTCAGTAATCCAACAATTGGTATCAGAGAAGGTTCCTTTAGAAATCAATTTAACCACTGAAATGTAGATCATGGAGAGTACCAACTCATATAAAAATGGAATACCACAATTTTATGGATAGAAGTATGCTTTTTGGAGCATAAGTATGAGGACATATATACAGGCAGAAGGATTTCAAGTTTGGGAATCACTTGTATATGGATACACAGCACCAACAGTTCCACCAACAAATGACAAAGAGGTAAAACTCGGTGAGAATAATTCCAAAGCCATAAATGCACTTTTGAATGGTCTCAGTGATACGGTATTCACCAAAGTTGCACACTGTAAATCTGCTAAAGAGATTTGGGACAAGCTTCAAAATATTTATGAAGGAGATACAAAAGTCAAAGCAGCAAAGCTTCAGACTTACAGAGGTTATTTCGAACAACTAAAAATGAAGGAAGATGAAGATATCACAGCCTACTTCTTACGAGTCGATGAAACAGTGAATGAAATCATAGGATTGGGAGAAGAAATTGAAGAATCTGTAATTTTTCAAAAGATACTAAGATCTCTTCCTATGAGATTCAACCCTAAGATATCATCATTAGAAGAAAGATCGGATCTGGACTCAATAAGCATGGATGAACTGCATGGAATATTCATAGCATATGAAATGAGAACTGAGTAGGAAAATCTAGATGTAAAAGAATCATCCTTCAAGGCATCCAAAAGATCAAAGCAAAATAAAAAGGAAAAAGAAGAATATAGAAACAACAATGACGCCTCGAAAGATGATGAAGAAGTGGCCAACTTCATCAAAAGACTAAACAGGGGAACCAACGGTAGGTATAGAGGTAAGCTCCCTTTAATTTGTTTTGATTATGATGGTATTGGTCATTTTGATAACAAATGTCCTCATAAGAAAAAGATAAATGATGAAGGTTACTCAAAAGGAAAACACACATATAAAGGCAAAAGAACTACAAAGAAATTTTTCAAGAAAAGCTTATACACCAAAGAAGACATGTCATCCTCAGATGAAGATGAAGTCAGTGACAATGAGATAAGAAGAGTTCTATTCATGGCAGTAAAAAACTATGACAAAGAAGACTCCGAAGAAGAATATGAATAAGCCGAAGAATAATGTGAAGAAGTCAAAGAAGAAATTGAAGTGGCAAAAGTTGACTATGGAGAAGAATTAATGTGTGCCACAGAAGTTATCAGAAGAGAAAAGAAGAAAAACAAGAAATTGCAAGCAGAACTAGACAAGAAAAAGGACACTCGAGAACTAGAACAAATGATCAAAAAATTAAAGGTTCTAATAGAAGAAGATAAAATAATTGAAGAAGCACTCAAAGAACAATTAGAAGAAAATGACAAGATCATTGGAAAATTGGAAGTAGAGGTTGTCACACTAAGAAAGGATATTCAAAAGAAAAATATGTAGAATAGCTCAAAAGTTCTAAATGGCATTATCACCATTCAAAAATATCATCTTGACAAGTTCGGACTTGGATACAATCAGACAGAAAATGGATCAGGCTCCAAAACAATAGAGAAAAAAAAAATCCAAAGAGCTATGCAGAAACAATCAAAGAGGATAGGAAGATATACAAGGAAGATTACAGAGACACTCCTCGACCAAGAAGATTCAAATTTCAGAATCAACAAAAGACAGATAAGCCTCAAGAAGATGAAGGATTCATAAGAGCACCTCCTTTCAGGAGATCTTCAACTCCCAGGTATCAAACTATATTTTTTGGTTTATGTTATTCATGTAATAATTTTGGACATAAAGATGTGAATTGCAGAGCTAACAACAGGAACAGTAACAAATTTGAGAGTTATACAGAAAGGGATTATTCAAGGAGACCTAGTGACACACAAAGAAGAAGTTACAACAAGTTTGAATCTTTGAGCACTGAAGTGGAATGTTGCAAATGTAAGAATTTTGGACACATGGCCAAGGATTGCAGAATGACAGTCCCTCCTAAAGAACCTCAACATAATAACAAAAGTCACAGACAAGAACCTCAAAAAATGAGATGGATAAGAAAGCAAGATCAGTTTAACAATGAAGAATGCACAGTTTCTCTACAAGCTAAGCAGAAGAAACACGGTTGGTATGTTGACAATGGATGTTCAAAACACATGATAGGTGATAAGATAAATTTCTTACATTACGAAAAGAAAAAAATGGACCAGTCTCTGGAAATGATAATTCATCCAAAATCATTGGAGAAGGCACAGTCTGAATTGGGAACAAGAATGAAAAGGCACAAAATGTTCTACTGGTAGAAGATATGAAACACAATATTTTAAGTGTGAGTCAAATGTGTGACCAAGGTCATAAATTTACTTTCGATTTAGAAAAGTGTGAGATAAGAAAAGAAGGTTCAAGGAAATTGGTCAGTACAACTGCAAGAACTTCAAACAACATATATGTGTTAAGTGAAATTGGAAATGAAAAGTGTTGTCTAGGAAAGGAAGATGAAAGTTGGCTATGGCATAGAATAATGGGTCACATGCATTTTGATAACCTTGTCGAATTTAGCAAAAGAGAAGCAGCCAGAGAAATGCCTGAGATCACGAAACCAACCAACACTTTATGCAAGCATTGTCAACAAGGAAAGCAAACAAAGACCAGGTTCAAATCAAATGAATATTCAACAACAAGACCACTAGAAATTGTGCACACTGATCTAGTTGGACTAACTACAACAAAGGGCTTAAAAGGTGAAAAATACTTTATGTTATTAGTTGATGATTATACAAGAATGAATGGAGTTTCCCTTCTCTAGAACAAGTCAAAAGATTTTGAAAACTTTAAGATCTACAAGAAAATGGTTGAAAATGAGATGGATTCAAGAATAAAATGTTTGAGATCTGATAATGGAGGAGAGTTCACTTCAAAAGAATTTATGGACTACTGTAGCAGTCATGGAATAAAAAGGCAATTCTTTGTTGCTAGGACACCTCAACAGAATGGAGTTGTTGAAAGAAAGAACATGACAATATAATAAATGGCTTGAATAACGCTAATGGATTCCAAATTGATAGATATATTTTGGACATAGGCAATGTATACAATAGTTCACATTCAAAACAAAGTAATGCTCAGAAACAACACTGATAAAACTCCCTACAAGCTATGGAAAGGAAGACCAACAAATGTGAAGCACTTCAGAGTTTTTGGAAGCAAATTCTACATCAAAAGAGAAGATGATAGAATGGGAAAGTTTGAATCTCGTGTGGACAAAGGAATACTTGTTGGTTACTCAAGTACAAGGAAAGAATACAAGTGTTACAATCTAAGATTGAACAAAGTTGTGGAAAGCATCAACGTAACAATTGATGAAACAGGTAGACCATAATCAAAGGAAGAATAAAACAAATGAATGGAACAAATTTTCAAAGAAGAAGATGAACAAGAAGTAGAAGAGGAAGATGAAGATGAAGAGAATCCGACAGAAGTAGAAGAGCAAGTTCATAAAGTATCTCCAAAGACGCCTAGCAAACGAGTACAGAAGAATCATCCTTTAGATTAGATTATTGGAAACAAAGACACAAGAGTTGAGATTAGAAGAAAAATCCGTTCACCATAACAAACACACCTAACACTCTTATCTACAATTGAACCAAATTGTTTTGAAGAAGCCAGTAAGGATGAATTTTGGAATAAGNCCATGGATGAAGAATTGGATCAAATAGAGAAAAATGACACTTGGGAATTGGTTCCAAGACCAAAGAATAAGAATGTGATCGACACAAAATGGGTTTTCAGGAATAAATTGAATGAAGATGGACATGTTACAAGGAACAAATCTAGATTGGTATGTAAAGGATATGCACATATTGAAGGAATCGACTTTGAAGAGACATTTTCCCCAGTTACTAGAATGAAAGAAATCCATTTACTTTTAGCTTATGCATGCTCCAAAAATGTGAAAGTATATCAGATGGACGTAAAATCAGCTTTTATGAATGGGAAACTTGAAGAAGAAGTCTACTTTGAACAACCAGAAGGATTTTAGTTGTCAGAGAACACAAACTATGTATGTAAATTAAAGAAGGCCTTGTATGGTCTAAAACAGGCTACTAGAGCATGGTACTCTAGACTGGATAAGTATCTGCAACAGGCAGGGTTCATAAAAGGAAGTGCAGACAACAACCTCTACATCAAGGTAAGTCAAGGTAATATTTTATTAATTGAAGTTTATGTTGATGATATTATTTTTGGTAGTGATGATGATAGTTTAAGCCAGGAATTTGCAAAAGACATGCAAAATGAATTTGAAATGTCGTTACTTGGAGAACTATCCTTCTTTCTGGGACTTCATATACGTCAAAGCAACCAAAGAATTTTTATTTCTCAAACCAAGTATATCAGAGAAATGGTAAAGAGGTTCAGAATGGAAGATTGCAAACCAGTTATCACTCCCATGCAAACCAGTTGTAAGTTGAGCAAAGATGATGATTCAAAGTCTACATATCAGAGGCAATACAGGTCAATGATTGGCAACCTACTATATGTGACAACATCCAGACCAGATGTAAAGAAAGCAATTGGACGTGTGGCACGATTTCAGGCAGCACCAAAGGAATCACATGTATTAGCAGTAAAGAGGATTTTCAGATATCTCAAAGGAACAAAAGAGTTTGGATTATGGTATCCAAAAGTAAAAGATCTATCACTTATTGCCTACACAGATGCAGATTGGACATGTTGTATTGATGACTGACGAAGCACTAGTGGAGCAACGTTCTACTTAGGTGAGTGTTTGGTATCATGGCTAAGCAAGAAAAAATCATCAATATCTCTATCTACAGACGAGGCAGAGTATATTGCAGCAACAACATATTGTACATAGGTTCTTTGGATGAAACAAACTTTGACATATATACAGGCTGAGTATGATGAGCTCATTCCAATATATTGTGATAATACAAGTGCTATCAGTATCTCAAAAAACCCGGTGATGCACTCCAAGACGAAGCACATTCCAATCAAGTATCACTTTCTATGAGAATAGGTTGTAGAAAAGAACATCAAAGTTGAGTATGTGGGCGCAAAAGAACAAGTGGCAGACATCTTTACAAAACCACTTCCACGGGAATCCTTTGAATATCTTCGCCAAAGAATTGGATTTATTTCTACTCCAAAATGAATGCTTTTTGAATGCTTATCTTATATGTCTTATATGTACATGAGGAAGCACCATAAGAGGATAGTTTAGTCAGGGGGAGAAGCCTCGGATGGAAATATACCTTTGCCATTGATGACAAAGGGGGAGAGATTTATCATATGCAGAGGACATAGGCATGGTTCCAAGGGGAGAAGATTTATCAGATGTAGAGGATAGAGACAAATTTATCAAATATAGAGGATAGAGGCATGGTTCCAGGGGGAGCATGAGTGATATGATTTCAGTATTTCATTAGAGTGTTTCCATCAATGCCAAAGGGGGAGATTGTTGATTAAGGTTGGTTGTCATTGATGCCAACCCTTGAAGAAAGCCCTGCAGCACAAAGGTTTGGGTAATGGACCCAATATTGTTTGATGTAAACATGACTCATTATTGTCTTGTCATGGTTGATAAGAATTAAATATGGATGAAATCCAAAGTGGTCCCCTTATGGTGAAAGCCCTCATGGGAAGACGCTTTGCGGAGTAAGAGAACCCATGCTTAATTGTGGAATAATGATATGAAGGAGAATTAATTTTTCAGGTAAACTATCCTAGATGGGTAGTTCTTGTCATTTCATTTCTGGTGGTATGTGGAGCATCACATAACTCCTCACGGTTAGAGATTTATGGCCATGAGAAGTTGGAGACCCCAGGTTTGGGTAATGAACGCAAGTTTGTTTGATGGATAACAATATGAGTTATGATATATTTTCAGATAATACTATTCTATATGGATAGTACATTTCATTCAATTTCTGGTGGTATGTGGAACGTCACATAACTCCTCATGGTTTGAGAGTTATGGCCTTACGAAGTTGGAGGACCCTCATATGTCATCTAGAAGCCCCAAAAGGTCTGCAAGATACCAGATATATAAAATATGCAAAACAGAAATGAAATGCTAGAAATGACAGAATAACAGTAAAATATCCAGCATAATCTTCACAATACATAGAAATGATATACGAAATAGCAACAGAAATAGCACTTTGAATCAGATAGCAATGTTCACAGGCCTCTTCGAGGGGGAAACCTCCAATTGAGCAGCGCTCTGTTACAATAATATCCAAGCTAGGGTTCTCATACCCTCGACTCCTATTTATACTAAAAAGAAGCATCTAGAGGAAG
>JASDQU010011537.1:256843-291263 GCA_032191745.1 Picea mariana | reverse complement strand
GCTATAGCAGTCCAGCGACCGATAGGTTTATCTACAGAGGGCTTCAGGAAATCTAGGTCGGTCCGTACACGGGTGCTGTCTGATGCGCTACCACTCGAAGGGGTACCAACAGGGGTTACAAGGGTGGCCAACAAACGTGCGCTTAAGAACCACTTGTATTTCCTGCGTGTATGAATCCCTCAACCGCGGGTTTATGCACGTAACGACAGATCTCTGTGGCTTAAAGACGCCAGAATACGTCTTTACCCTGAAAAAAAATACCCACAATTTCTGCCAAGGAAAGTGCTTTGATACCACTTGCAAGATACCAGATATATAAAATATGCAAAACAGAAATGAAATGCTAGAAATGACAGAATAACAGTAAAATATCCAGCATAATTTTCACAATACATAGAAATGATATACGAAATAGCAACAGAAATAGCACTTTGAATCAGATAGCAATGTTCACAGTCCTCTTCGAGGGGGCAACCTCCAATTGAGCAGCGCTCTGTTACAATAATATCCAAGCTAGGGTTCTCATACCCTCGACTCCTATTTATACTAAAAAGAAGCATCTAGAGGAAAATCCTTCTAGAAGCGGAAGCTTCTATTAGGTCTTCTTACATCCGCCTTATTCTATTTTATTGAAAGGTCTTATTAATATTGACCTTTATTACATCCGAATACATTGATCTACCTATGTGCGGGTTAGGACCTTAACAAGGTCAAAGTAGTCAAAGTGGTTTAAGATATTTTAAAAGGTAAATAATAAAGTGAAGTAATGAGTATATTATAATTCAAAGTGAATACAAAACAAATTATTTCAATAATAAATTTAATGGAGAAATTAGAAGTGGGTTAACCCTAAAATAAGGAAAGTGGGGCGAAGTGACCTAGAAGATGTTTTTAAGGAAGCTACTTGGAGAGTATAAATAAGAGGCAAGGCTCTCTCATTTTAAACACACTTGAGCATATTGAATATATATAGGTGTCTAAGGTAAACAAGGATATATAATCTTAAATTCTTAGGGAAGGTGAAGAAAAGAAGGCCGAAATACAAGGAAGGATAAATTCTTTTGATGGTGCTTTCTAAGGTATGTTATTTACAGGTCATCTCACCATTTTTGCTATAACTTTTTTTCTATAATGATTCAGAATGTGAAATTGCTATTCCATTGAGGAAACATATCCAAGTACCTATGATAAAGAATTCATCTTGTGGGTCATTTTATTTTTGGAGTTACACTCCGTGGAAAATAGGGTTTGTGGCTAGTCCAGAAACTAGTCAAAAACAGGTGTTTCAGGTAAAAACGTCATAAATTCTTCATAACAGATCAAAATTTAGTGAAACCAAATGTTTTGGTTAAGTTACCATATTTATTATTCTTTGTAATAGTTTCATATCAATTCAACAAATATTCCGTGCGGGGCACGCTCTACAAGGTCTCTCTCTAGAATAAGCTAGAATTCAGCAAGGTATGCCATTTTTTCTAGAACTCCTTTTCTGAGAGGTTCCAAGTAGTGACACCTGGAGGAATTGCATAAAACACACTGAAGAACATTGTGTATCAGTTTCATATCTTTATACATTACAGGTACAAAGTTATGATTACTTCAACTTAGGGTTTTTGACTAATCCAAAACTAAGCTTGTGAGACTAAAGAAAAGTTTGATGAAAATGCTAGTCTCTTATTGTTGAAGTTAAGGAAGGTTTGTAGGAATGTGATCATATACACCAGGCCTATTATAGATCTACAAATTAGATTTGTATGATGAAATTTATGAGGTCTTTTGGTTGAGGTACATGTTGAGTACATGGTTGAGACAAGTAGTTGATGAGTTGGCACATACATGAGGTGTATAGTTGATGATGTTGGTACATATTGTTGAGTCATAGTTTATGAGTAGTTGACACATGATTGGTACATACTTGGTACATGGTTGGCTACACTTGTTTATGGTACAGGTTGATTACAAGTTATTTGGTACAAGTTGGTGCATGGTTGATGCACTTGTTTATGGTACAGGTTGAATACAAGTTGAGGTACAGGTTGATGCATGGTTGATGCATGGTTTAGATTTATTGGTACAGGTTTACAATGGTATATCTCACAGTGATAGGTTGACAGTGGTTCCATCATTCTACTTCTACTTTAGGGTGGCAAGACGGGGCAAGGATAGGTGGTTGTAGCCACTTTCTGGTTGTAGCCGGAGAACATAGGGGGTTGTAGCCTCCTTCTAGTTGTAGCTAGAGAACTAGGGAGTTGGAGCTTCCCTAAGGTTTTAGCCTGAGAAACTAGGGGGTTGGAGCCTCCTTCCAGTTATAGCTGAAAAACAAAGGAAGTTGGTGCTTCCAATGAATGTAATTCTTCAAGACATAGGAAAAAACATTCTGTGGTTTTCTCCCGATTTGGGTTTCCATGTAAAACATTGGTGTACTGTGTATGTGTATGTTTGTTCATTTGTTCATTACTTATTTACTCTGTATTTATTAGATGATAATGCTTCATTGATATAATACTTGGATTATATGGCTAAAAAGGATTAAATTGCTCTATTACTGATTCACCTCGCCTCTCAGTAATCCAACATTTGTAAGCCCCTACATGTATATTAGGGATGCGATATTCATGCTGAGAGAAAACAAGTATCTTCTGATCAAGGATAGGAAGTATTTCATCATTAATGCACATAAAGGTAAATCAAAGATCTCACTGGTAAGTGCCAACCATGTCAAAACATTGATTAGTTCAAGTAAGAAGTATGATTTTATTTTCTTATGAGAGAATAAGCTAGGTGTTGAATCAATGAGAGTAAAGGAATCCCTAGAAGGATGTACTAATAATTAGAAACAATATTTGGAGGAGCTATTGAATTCATACAAAGGATTTTTCTAGGAGCCTAAATGAATACCACCTAAGAGGGAAGTGGATCATGAGATACAATTGTTTCGTGACTCCCCATTACCAAATATCGGGTTTTATGAACAATCTATTCTAGAAGCAGATGCAATGAAGAGACAATTGTAGTAGCTTATATAGTAGGGAGTAATTCGACAAATCACCTCACCATGTGGGTAACATATTATCATAGTGTTGAGCAATCAACACACCCTTAAATTTTTTTGACATTTTAGGGTACCACTTTCTTTTTGGTCTTCTGTCATTTTTTGTTTATATTTTTTTCATTTTTTGTTTGTTTTATTTTACATTCTTGATTGGTTGATTTATTTGATCATTTTTTGAGCCATAACCAAAGATTAAGATAAACCCTACCAAAGAAACACACATATGTATGCAAGGTTGACCAATTGATAAGAAGGAATAATTCACAAAATACTTCAAAACAATTGCTTTCTAAAAAATCTGGATGAGAGAATCAAATCGGGTGCAAAAACAAGAAGGAACAACAAAAAAGGCTAAAGGGCCGGACCATAATTTTTTTTATAACATGTGCCAATCGTATTATTGACATTGGTAGCCATCGAGTAAAAATGCAGATGCATATAAGCTTTGTCGATTTCTCAATGTGACCATCAGCGTTGGTTGAAATTCCATGAAAAATAACAAAGTCATATATGAGATCTGTGTCAAAGATAGTGAAAGGTTTGTAGTGTCTATATCAAACGTTTGATTTAGGAAGTAGTGCAATCGTGGCCATCAAACTTATCAAGGGTGATGGTTTTGTTAGGGGACTATTATAGGTGCCACATAAGATGAAACATCACCTTCCACATTGAATTCTATAGATTCCATGTCACGTACCATGTCATCTTTTTGCATCATCTCTCGTAGTGTTTCCCCACCACATAGATGCCATTTTATGTGCTAGGTAACCTGCCACACCAAATAAGTACGCCAATGATATGTAATCACTGTATGGATAACCATCGATGGTTAGTGGTTTTGGTGAACTTTTCTGATGCGTTTGTGCTCATGCCAGTCGATGACGATGAAATCATCATGCATTGGCTTCAACGATTATCCTTTCAAGTTCTCACATGACGTTTCTCTCTGATATACACTACAAATTTTCCCGGGAGACCAATATTGACCGTCCGATGAAAACAAAAATTAAATTTGAACAGTTGAAAATATGAACTTATGTCTCATCCATTCCTTGTGGTTTTATTGAGTTCCTTATCATGTGACATGTTAGAAAACAATATTACCAATGAATCGTCGACACATGATTGTTTTCATTTCTCTGCCACATTGGATATCCAATCATAAGAACACGTATGATTTACATGTTATTATACTGTACAGTCTTCAGATGCCTATTGTCAGATCGAGTTTAGTGTTAAATTACACACAAGATGTTCATACCTCCCGATGTTGATGAGCCTGAAGCACACCAAATAACACCCTTTCAAGCGCACTGAGAGACATGTCTGTGCATCAAATCAACCATGAAAGTATGGTGGAGAATACAAGTAAGAATTTAACATGATAAGTTTGGAGAATCTTCGTCCCACACTCAAATATTTGGTTGTTTAAACTCGTTCATGACTGAGATATTCATAAGGCACGATCTTAAAGTTTTTGTCCTTAAGCATGTTGAACATGTCTCTTTAAGTTGTCCATATGCTCACGAGAAGTGAAAAGAATAATTTTTACTGAGGATGCTCAATATTGGAAGGAGGTAGAGAAAAGAAAATCCCACCCAAATATAATTGTTTTTGCCTCCTTTTCTCTAGAAGAACATATTAATATGATTAACCAAGGGGATTCTTCTAGGAAATAAGAATAAAAATAAAAGAAGGAAGAAGAAGAGAGAATAAAGGAAGAAAAAGAGAAACAAGACCTACAAGCGGAACATGAGGAGATTCTCAAAGAAAAAGAACAAAAAAGGAAGTTGTAGAAGGATTTAATTAAGAAAGAGGAGGAATATGTTGCTCAACAATTTTTGGAAGAGCGGAAGAAAAAGAATGAAAAGGAATAGAGGGAAAATAAGTTTGTAGAGAAAAGAGAAAGGGATCAGGAAGAAAAGGCCCGACAAGAAGAACAATAAAAAAGGAAAAACCATGAGCAGAAGCAAGATAAAGAGTGAAGGAATATCCAAGAAGAAGAAGAACAAAGGAAAGGGGAGGAAATTGAAAAAATCAATAATGAGAAGGCATAATAGAGCCTCAAGGAAAAAAAAGATAATCCCACAAAAACTGTAGAGCCTTCTAAGATTATTGATTTGACCAAGGATGAAGAATAGGTGGACAAAAATGGTGTCTCCATTACTAGTGATAATGTGACTAAGGAAGAGCCTTCAACATATCCAATGGGGGAAAAGAACATGGAGACAGGTGGTGACAACTGTAAGCATGACATAGACACATAAAGAGGACACCACCAAGACAAACACTGAACGAGATCATAGTCCAGCTGGTGGTCAAGTTCTAGAAGTACCTTTTCCTATGAATCATGAAGGGAATACAAGTGTCCCGGATACCCAACTGGCTAACAATGGTGAACAAGGCCCTGATACAAGTGATGATAATGGTTCAATTGGTGAAGATGCAGGAAGCAATAAGAAAAATAAGGAAGACATGAACAATACACTTGAGAAAACTTCATAGAAAGAAAAAACAATTGAAAAATAACCTGGAGATTTACTGGGAGGTTCATCAGCTGGGGAGAAGAAGGAGGAGGAAACACAAGAAAAAACATATGAGACCTAAAAATATGAGATAAGGATTGACACACATGATAAATAAGGAAAGAAGGATTCTCCATCCAAGGAAGAAAGTCAAGACCCCATCTTTGGGAACTTCTATATCCCTGGAAGTGTAAGCAATATCTTATCTTGGGGTGATCATACTATTCCCCAACCTATTGAGGAAGTGTCTGATCTAGATTCCTTTGATTATGATTGAAATATGAGGTCTATTGGGAAGAGGAATAAAAGGAAAAGGAAAATTAAAATGGAAAAATTTGCTCTGTACCTATGAAGAGGTAATTCTAGACACTAAAAAAGAAAAGATGAGTGAATTGTTTTCAGCAGGCTTTTCCATCTCTCATGAATCATTTGATAAAGATATAGAAAAGGAAAGAGAGCTATAGCATACTAAGGAGGAAGTGGTTTCACTCAAACATCTGGTGAAATATTATCAATAGGATAGGGGAGAAAAAAATATAAGGAAGGACCTCTTGGAAGAACATTAAAAGCACATACAAATTCAATATGATTTAGTGATAAAAGAACTTGGTCTTCAGGAATAATCCCTACTTCTCAGGATCACACATAGGGAATTCCTCAAATGGGTCGAGAAGGGTGCCAAAGCATGGGATAAGGTTGAATTCCTCCAACAGGTGAAAAGGAAGAAAGATGTCGAAAATCATGATATAGAGATTGTATCTAAAGAATGACTTTCCTAGATTCATTTGACTATGAAACATTGGAAAATAATTATATAGGAGTCGAAGAAAAGAGTTGAGGAAGAATGGGAAACATTCCATCGAGCCTCAAAAAAGATAAATAATACAATTGTCAACCACCGACTTCCAAGTTTTGGTTCTCCTTCGGATTTTCAGCTGATAGAAGAGATATCAGTAGGTTTGTAAATAAGTGTTGATGAATACAAGGGCAAGGTACAAATCATATCAAAGGTCAAAAGAGGGAATGTAAAAAGGTATGCATTTAACTAGATCAAAATTATCGACGAATTGGACCAGTTGATAGGCAAAATGGAGAAGAACATTGGTTGTTTTCTAAATAACAAGAATGCATTAAGCATGGAAATGGATAAAAAAAAGTTTATGTATGGTGACATGTGTACTGAACTCTACTCACCATGGTTTGAGTATTTGTACAAGCATACAAGCCCCATAAATCCTATATCATGTGAGTCATCTTGTCACTATTTTTGTTTCAACTATTTTTAGTTGCTGATTTACTATTTTTAGTTTTAAATTTTGTATAAATAAAGGGGTCACCTTCATTGAAAGGACTGGGGGAGAGCCAAAATTTGGACTATTATAATTGAGAATTATTTCACAATTAATATAGAAGCTCCTAACGTGGCGAAGAAGTTTCACCAACCCATTGCATGTTGTGATTGGAGGGTGGATTCCTCTACACTCAATCACCATGTCTCTAATGTCTAGTAAGAGTTTCTATTTTATCAAGTTAGCTTGTTAATTGTGTAAGCTACTAGTGTTAATTTCAAATATCTTCTAATTTGTATTACAACAAGTATTAGGCTTTATTCAAGATTCAACAATCACAAAATTATTTCATGGTTATTGGTATAATTACAATTGAATACTTACATTATTGTTAGGATGACTGTTTGACTATATATTGCTTGGAATTATTTCTTGGAAGTATATAAGTTAGTTATTATTTCATTCTTTATTCATATTTCTTAAAAAAAATATATCTTTAAGAGAAATAATCCATTTTATTCTTTCACGCCACCCTTTTTAAAGTGACCAGTTACTTGAATTATTTCGTTGAGGCCTCACATAGTTGTTTTGTGCCTTACAATGGAGGTTACCCCTAGGGTAGTTTATCTTTAGTGCATTAGTTGTTTTCCTTTACACAGAAATAAAACCCAACATATAAATAGGAAAAGAAATGAAAATAGTGAATTTAACAACTCTTAAAACCCATCAAATGATTTCTAGACCATTAATCTAGAGGATTATTCCACACCAAATAGGGAGGAGTATAATTGGTCCTTGTCCTTGGGTTTAATCCCTCATGTTGAGAAAAGGGAATCCATACCCCTCAACAAAATTGGTGCAAGAAGGAGGGACTGATGCATGACAATCCATACAAATAGCCCACATAAAGAAAATCCAAATACTAAAGATAGTTCTTTTGATAACACCTCACCTCGGGTTGAGGATAGTTCTTGATCCCATCCTAAAATCCCATAAGTATTATCTCACGAGGAAGTTAATTCTTTCAGGAGAATAACTAGAGCGTGTGTTAGAAAGATAGGAGCATTTCCCATAACCCTATTACTTCCTCGAAGAAGGTGAATTGTAAGACCATTTGTGTTCACATCTGAGAATACCTTAGTACACATAGTTGAATACCTAATAGATTTTTACTTACTTGAAATAGAACATTCTTTTGGATTAATCCCTAACATACTGGTTGTTACTCCACCTGCAAGTAATTACTCTTATCACCATGAATATTATGAACCCAAAGATGAACCAAAGTTAGAGGAAGAAGAATGAGATTCATAAATTTAAGAATAAGACTTTAATCACATGGGGGACAATAACGAGGAAAGTAATCAACCATGGTTGTCTATAGATGTTGTTTCCTTACCTGGTCCTTTACATAACCTACCAAGGCATTTGGAGAAGTAAATTTGACCTTGAAACATCTTGATCTCTTGAGGATCACATAAATAAGTTTATTCTATCCATCCAAGTAACGAATGTAGTACATGAGGATATAGTCTATAGATTATTTTCTTATACTTTTAAAAATGCATCCTCCACTTGGTATTTCAATCTCCCTATTGGTTCCATAACAAGATGGACCAAGTTCCAAAAATATATTTTAGATACGTTTGAAGAAGAAACCAAAATTGGGGAATTAATGGTTGAATTATTTGTTTCTACTATGGGGTCTAAAGAAAAGGTTAAGGATTTTAACTAGTGCTTTACCACAATCCTGGACAAGTTTCAACAAGAAGCATCCCCTACCCAAGAGTTTAAAATTGAATTTTACACAAATGCTTTGCCAGCCTCGATTTCTATGTTCGAAAAAGGGCTGACAAACATACTTTAGCATAACACTTTGAGGAATCCAGGACTATAGAATTTCAGATGAAAGGGTGTAAATAAATCCAAATATCCTTAGTGAAGAAGGAAAATTATAGCACAAAAGGGGCCTTTTGTTGACATGACCACAATAAAATATAATCGAACAAATACATGAAAGGGATGACAATGGCATGGAAAGTTTACAAAGAATGTTTAATAATCTCTAGAATGAGATAGTAGACATGAAAAGGAGAAAAGGGGAAGGTACATCCAACCAAAGGCCTTACAAACCTTTCTTTAAGATACCTCCTCCCTTTAAATACATAGAACCCCCCCGCCCAATCTAATTTGAATATTGATTTATGGGAGGTAGTCTCAGACTCTTTCTATGGTTATCATTAGGAAAATCACTCTAAAAATAATTTCCCTCAATGGATAAATTCCATGAATATGATGGAAAATAAGTTTTTGGATGGATTTTCTTTAATTTATCAAACTAATGGCAAATCATCTAACGCTACAGACACAGAATACAATGAACAACACGAGGAAGAAACTATGGTGTTATGGGACATAAATCATATGATGCATGGGTGAACATGACATAAGAAGAAGATTTCATAGATGAAACCTTAGTTGTTCAGATTAGTATTAAAGGGCCCATTTCTCAACCCCAACATGTTATACCTGAATCTCCAAAGAATCCCCAGACCTCGACACCTTTAACGAAGACCACTCCTATGATTTCCTCATCTCCTAAAGTTGTAAATCATGAATTGGAACAACTGGACTATAACATAGTCGAATATCTAAAAAATATTACAACCAATATCTTTGTTATGGATCTTTGCAAGATTTTTCAGTAGAAAACCCTATTACTTCAAGCAGTAAAGGATGAAAATACACAAACAATAAATTCTAATCAAACTATAAACATAATGAATTCAGGGAAGCTCATAATTCAACAGTAAACACAACATCGATAGATAATAAATCTAAGTTGTATATTCCTCCTTTCCTATTAAATTTTGAGAATTTTAATAGAAATATACACAATTGTATGGTAGAATCAAGGGCATCATCAAATGTAATTTCACACTCTGTTTGTAATAAGTTAAATGGAACACCTACTAAAATTTCAACCCATATCATACAATTAGACAGATAAGAAGTAAATGTCATTGGGGATTTAAAATTTGTCGTGATTAGGATTTCTTCCAACCCCAAGATTCACCAGGTTATTAATATTATAGTTGTAGACATCCTGGAAGCATATGGGATTTTTCTTAGCTATTATTGGTCACACAAACTCTAGGGGTATTTTTCTTCTGATTGGTCTCACCTTTGGTTGCCTCGGAACATGTAGCCTATTAAGATAAGAATTGACCGAGAAAAATAATTAAAAAATGTTTTCACCAATTTGGATGCACCCAATGAACTGTCTTCATCTAAATTTCCCATCCTCAGAAACTATTATTGTGATTCATATTTTGAAAATTTTACTACATGCGCATTTGAAATTTCAATAAATTAGAAGTCAGAGATATCTTTGCAAGATATTCAGATCATAAAAGAAAAGTGCAGTAGCCCTGGTGATTTTCTTACCGTTAGTATGTTAGAGGAAACTGCCAAAGAATCAAACATTAAGACCAAGAAAAGAGTGCCCCATGTCACTTCTGAAATTTGGACTATTTTCTTTGATGGTTCCAAGTCTCAAGAAGGAGCAAGGCTCATGTGTATTTTTATTGACCCAACTAGTAAGTGTAGTTTATTATCGTGTAGGCTAGAATTTGAATGTGCTAATAACATAGTTGAGTATGAATCCTTAGTCCAAGGTCTTAAAAAATCCATTGAATTAAATATTAAAGAACTTTTTGTTTTAGGGGACTCTGAGATAATTGTTAGACAAGTTATGAACACTATACACCGTAACTCTCCTCACCCTGATAACTATCACCTTGAAGTGCATAGGCTGATAGATAACTAAATAACATTCAATATCACTGCCATACCTCAATCCAAGAACTTACTTGCTTATTCCTTAGCTACAACAACATCAAGGTCGTCCCCTTTAGAATGTTATGAGGTTGTCGGGTTCACTATTGATATTTTATATAAAGTCTAAGTCCTTAACAATATCACCAAACAAAGAGCATTTGAGGGAGATGAGAAAATCATACATTTCTTAACTAATGAAGAAAAATTTACATATCTTGTCATAAATTATCAGGTGTTTCAAGAAATACTTGTAGAACAAGAGGAAGAATAATTTGAAATTAAAAAATTCACAATATCTGAAAGACCCAAGCTTCACATGATGCGTAAAGGAGTATTCAACTTAGAAAATTTGTTTTACTTAAGAGACTAGTTCAAGAACCCTCAAAATGTAAAAACTGATAGTTCTAGCCCTACTTATGAACTAATAAATCTAGGAGCTGCTAAAAATCCCAAAAATGTTAATCTTGGAAGATCTATATCTACATATGAAAATAAATCTTACCTAAAACTGTTTAAATAATATTAGGGAATTTTTGCATGGTCATATCTGGATATTAAAACTTATGACCCAAGGATATTACAACACATGATCCCTCTTAAGAATAATGACAAGCCTTTTCAATAAAAAATGCAAAAGTTCCACCCATCTCTTTAACTGTTAATGAAAAGGGAACTTAAAAAATTGTTGGATGCCAAGATCATTTTTCAAGTAAGACATTATGCTTGGGTGAATAATCTAGTACCAGTGAAAAGTAAGTCAGGAGAGATCCATCTCTGTGTGGATTTCCGCAATATAAACAAATCCTTTGAGAAAGATAACTATCATGTCCCCCAAATGGAACAACTCCTACAAACTATTTCTAGATCTAAGATGTTCTCACTTCTAGATAGATTTTTAGAATATAATAAAGTTTTAGTCTTAGAAGAGGATCATTTGAAAACCACTTTTTGTACTAAATGGGGAACCTTTGGATATAAACGCATTCCTTTTGGCCTAATTAATGTAGGAGCCATTTTTCAGCGAGACATGGATCTTTACTTTAGAGGGATAATAAACAAGTGTGTAGTGGTCTATCTCAAATATGTTACGGTTTATTAAAAAAATAGATTAGACCACATCCTCCACCTATATAAACTTTTTGAGAGATGTAGAAGGTATGCTATTTATCTCAATCCGAAAAATACCATTTTTGGGGTAATCAAAAGAAGGCTTTTATGCCACATCATCTCTAAATATGACATCACCATTGAGCCCAAGTGAGTAAAAGTGATTTCCCAATTACCTTTTCCACATAATACGAAATCCATGCAATCCTTCTTTGGTAATATTAATTTCATAAGAAATTAATATTAAACCATTAAACCATTACAAAAGATGATTCGTAAATATGCTAATTTTGAATGGAATAAGGAAGAAAAGGAATCTTTTGATGAAATTGAGATGGTTATTTCTCAAGCACTAGTTTTATGTAATCTTGATTTTAGTAGGGATTTCTTTGTGTACACCTTTTCCTCTGATCATTCTTTTGCAGCCATCCTCATGCAAAATCATGATGATAAGAATGAGGCCCCTATTTCATTCATGAGTACTAACTTTCAAGGGCTTGAGCTAAATTATCCTTCTATCGACAAACAAGCCTATGCTATGTACAAAGTAGTCAAACAATTTTGTCTTTACATCCTTAAGAACGAAACCAAAGTTATAGTGCCTCATGCTTTTGTGAGGTCACTCCTCACACAATAAAAATGGGTGAAAGGAGAGGAAATTGGATGACTGTTATCCAAGAATTTGACCTTGAAATTAAGCCAACCAAAATAGTCAAGGGTTAAGTATTGTGCAAGTTAGCCATAAAATATCAAGACTTGGCAGGGTCATATGAATCTAGATGGGACAATGAACTACCCTTATGGTGTAATGAAGTACTTTATGTCCCACTAAGTAATGAATCATGGTATTCAAATATCTCTTATTTTCCCCATAACAGTATGTGCCCAGAACACTTAAATCATGAGGAGAGAAGAGCCCTTTGATAGATATATTCCCAATATCGTCTCATTAACTCTGTGTTATTTCGAAAAACTTATGATGGGTTATTACTTATATGCCTTGAGAAATAGGATGCATAGTAGGTTTTGAAATATCTGCACAATGACCCAACTAGTAGGCCTTTTGTAGGGGATACCACAACTGATAAAATCATGAGATTAGGTTACTACTAGCCGACCTTGTTTAGAGATACTCATACACATGTCAAGACATCTAAGGTCTACCTGTTGAGTGATGATAAAAAAAAAAGGGCCTTCATCCTATTGCAAATGGTAAACATTTCTAGAGCTTTTGAGAAATGGGGAATATATTTCATAGGATAATTTAACCCAAATTCATCAAAACAACAAAAATACATCCTAGCTGCAACATATTATTTTACTCGATGGTCAGAATCAATTCCCCTTACTCAAATTAATGAAAAGGTAGTCATTCAATTTTTGGAACAATACCTAATTACTAGATTTGGGGTACCATAGGTGATTTTGCTTGACAATGTTGCTTAATTTTCTTGTACTCGTTTGACTGAATTCACACTTGAAAAGGGGATTATCCTTAGGTATTCTTCCAACTACCACCCTCAAGAAAATGGTGTAACAGAATCCACAAATAAGAATTTAATTCAGATCTTAAAAAAGAAAGTCACTGAAAACCACTGGAATTGGCACAACACTCTACACAATGCACTTTTGAATGACAAGGTGATCCAGGTGGATATTGGTGGCCACCCACCTATTCCAACTGGCTCCTCTTGACAATTTTTAGTTCAACACGTTCTTTTGTACTTCTTTGTAATTACAAGTTCTACACTTTTGGGGCTATCTGAATCCCTACACATATTTTAGGTGGATACTGGTGGCCTCCCACCTAATCCAATTGACTTATTTTGTATGTTTTCATGTCATCACATCTTGATGTACTTCCAGGGTCGTTTTGGGGCCCTAAACAATGTTTTTTTAGCTCGCCAAAGTCAAACTATAAATAGAGTTAGAGTTTGATGGAATAACGTTTAGCTCTCTAAAATACCTTTCCAACGGGCTATCACATGCCTAAAACGTAGGTCGTATGCAAAAGTTACGACCCCGGGAACTTGAGGTACCAACTTACCCATAGGGGCCCACATAACTTTTGGCGTTTCATCTCCTAGGGTTAGGTTTTTGGATGTCTAGAGTTTTGGAATTCATGAGTAATATAAAAAAGGACATTGGAGCCTCATTTTAATCATTTTTCTCAGACAGATGCACGTAGTAGCCACATCTATTCTCAAAGATAGCTACCACCATTCGAGCAAGTGTTTCAGTTTTGCATTTTTACAGTTTCAACATATTTCATTTATTCAATAGAAGATATTGTTCACTGGATATATCTGTTGTTCCTCATATCTTTATGTTTATTGTATTTATTTTGTTAATCAGTTTATTCCGCTCCTACATCCGTATCAGTGGTATCATAGCAGTCTACTCTTCATTTTTTTTTCCTCATCCATGTCCCCAACAAGATTTGGGTACAAGAATTTGGGTCTTGAACCAATCAAGCTGTTGCAAGATCGTCTGTGCCGAGCCCAACAAAAACCCATAGGGGACAGAAAGAAAGATGATGGAGTAGGAGATACTTTTAAAATTTTGCTCGAGTAATCTCTCGCACGACAAAAGAATGAAATGATGGACAAATTTGTGCAGATCTTTCGATGACTGCTCACAGGAGAAGCATCTTCATCAAGTGATCATGCAACCCCCTTCAAGATATAAGTAAATTTTTATATTCCATTATTTGAAGCACTGGTAGATGCAGATGTTGTAGATAAATGGTTGAATTTGTTCGAAGGGCATTTTTTGGTCCACAATTTTTTCGATAGGGAAAATATTACTTTTTCACTCCTCAAGATCGTCCCTCATGTTAAGGACTGGTGGGATACTTACTCTGAACAAAGGGCCATAGAGGAATCTACAATATTTGTGGTTTCCCTTACATGGGATTCCTTCTAGGATTCCATTAAAGAACAATACTACCCCATTGGAAGCTATGAGGACTAGTACACCTAATGGACCACCCTGCGTCAAGAAAGGGACCAAATAGTACCAGATTCCACTAATATTTTCCATAACCTGCACATCAAATTGGGTATCAAAGACTCTGAGCGAAATGTGGTGCTCAAATACCACTATTGTTTGAATAGATACATTCAAACAAAAATTGAGTTTCTGGACTTCGCCTCATTGGGTATAGCTTATAGATATGTTGTCAAGATCGAGCATAAATTTAAGCAGAAGAGGCGAGAGTTTGGATCTACAAACTCCTCACAGTTGAAGCAGAGCAAAGGTGACCCCAACCCACACGACAAGGGACAAAGCAAAGATGACCAATCTTAGGACAACCAATCCAACCTGCAACACAACAAGGGCAATGAAAATATGAAGAAGGACATGGAAAAATGGTGTGAATACCATAAAATACCTTGGCACAACACTGAAGAATGTCTCTCCAAGCAGTCACTTTTGTCCGAGATGAAGGAATCCGATTTCGAGGCTGATTCTAAATCTAAATAAAATCCATAAGGAGGGAAGCAGATTATCGATGTTGAACCCAGTGCCATTGTCACTACCGCCAAATTCCAGCCAAGCGAACTAGAAGAACCAGAGGAAGGGGAACGCCTTTTTCACTCACATATGTGGGTAAAGGGGGATCTACTTCATTTCATTGTCGATAGCGACAGTCAGAAGAACCTGATCTCAGCAAAGGTCATCAAGCGATTGGACCTGCTGATGACACCGCACCCGCATCCCTACACCATCGAATGGCTTCACCAAGGAACAGATCTCCATGTTAGCCAATAGTTTCATCTTCCCTACAACATTAAGCCTTTCAAAGACAAGGTATTGTGTGATATTTCTCCCCTTGAAGTTTGTGATGTTCTTTAAGGACAACTATATATTTGTAAGCATCATGATGTGTATGAGTCTATACCTCGCAGCGTTACTATTACTTTTGGTAGAAAATTGTACATGATACCAGAGGTATTTCTGCCTACCACTATTTCTTTAATCTCTGCTAAGAAATGCAGTAAGGTCATTTCACAAACTGAGAAGTTTGTCTTCTTTGTGATCCGTGCTCACAGTAAGCAGAAGGTCACTGCCACATCCGTGGCCTCTACACAAAGCCTATCTTTGCAGTAGAAGAAAGTGGATGGGATTATGGAAGAGTGACAAGACATCTTCGCCTCACCCATTGGGGTACCAATGCACTGCCAATTCAAGCACCCAATTGATTTGACCCTCGGTGCACCTCTGCCTAATGGACCATTCTATTGTTGCTTGCTGATGGAAAATGATGAAATCAAGCGTCAGATCCAAGATCTTCTTCAAAAGGGGCACATCAGACTCATCTCCTCCCCTTGCAGAAACCCAATTGTACTGGTGCAGAAGAAGGACAGGACCTGGCGACTCTGCATTGATTACAGAGAACTAAACAAAATCACAATCAAGAACCAATACCTAATTCCCAGGATTGATGACCTTCTTGACCAAATCAATGGAGAAAAGTTCTTCAACAAGATTGATCTAAAGTCTAGCTACCACCAGATTCCCATCGAACCAACTGATGTATGGAAGAAAACTTTCAAATCTAAACAAGGTCTCCTCGAATGGTTGGTCATGCCCTTGTCTTAACAAATGAACCCGCCACTTTCATGAGGTTGATGGATGATGTATTGAGACCCTTCACCAACTCTTTTGTGGTGGTATATTTGGATGACATCCTCATCTTCAGAATAACTTGGGAAGAGCACATGCATCATATTCAATAGGTTTTGAGAACTTTGCAACAACACAAGCTATATGCCAACTTGGAAAAATTCTCCTTTGGCATGAACATGGTCCAATACTTGGGCTACATTGTTAATGAGCATGGGCTACATGTTGATTTAGCTAAGATCCAAGTCATCCATGGCTGGACAACCCCGACCACATTAACCGAGCTTCGGAGCTTCTTGGGACTGGCCAACTTCTACCGACGGTTCATGTTGGGAATCTCCCATATTGCATGGGATCTCAACCAAGTGACCAAGGGTGGTGGCAGGAAAAATTTCATGTGGGGGAAGGAACAACAATGAGCATTCGATGATCTGAAGCATCGCTTGTTCTCAACTCCAATACTCTCCTTTCCTGATCTGCAACAATCCTTTGAGATTGAGACTGATGCATATGACTATTTTGTAGGCGTGGTTCTCACTCAACACGGTCATCCAGTGGCATACCATAGTGAGACACTCTTCGATAATTTTTGGAAATACCCCACCTATGAAAATGAAATGTATTCCATTGTACAATCCTGTTGTCAATGGAAACATTACATTCTGGGAAAGGAGACAATCATCCACATTGATCGCAAGCCTTTTTAGTTCATATAGACATAGGGGAAATTGTAGAACAACCACCATTAGAAGTGGTCCACGTACCTGAAACATTCCATCTCAGCATCAAGTATAAAACAGGGAGCTCAAATCATGTTTTTGACTGCCTTAGTCAACCTCTCGTGGCTTCACTCACCACTGTGCTCCATTCCTGTGGACATGAGGCACCTGAGTGGATCCATATTTATCAGCAAGATCTAGACTTTTCCACCACCTATCATCTCTTGGGTACAGGTGTGATTGTCACCAATTTTCACATTCAAGATGAATTGTTATGCCATCTAGTCCATCTTTGTGTTCCTGCAAGTGAGCATGAAAATTTGATTTGGGAAGCCCACTATAGTTGGATGGCATGGCATTTTGGTGTGGAGAAAACTGTGGTCATTCTACAGAAAAAAATTTATTGGCCAAAATTTGAATAGGACGTCAACAAGTATATCAGATCTTGCACTGCCTATTCCATTTCCAAGCCAACCATCAAGAAGAAAGGATTATACATCCCTCTTCATACTCCCTAAAAGCCTTGGGAATCCGTCTCAATGGATTACATGTCTGGACTTTTGTCCACCAAGAAAGGAAATGATTATGTATTTGTGTGGGTCCATTTTGGGATAACATAGACCATCATCTTCGACCGAGACAAGAGGTTCCTAATCACATTTTGGTCAAGTCTCTTTTCACTGTTGGACACCAAGCTCACTAAATTCATTTATTTCTACCCGCAAACAGATGGCCAAATAGAGGTCGTCAATAAGATGACTGTGCACATCCTGTACATCTACAACTCTAAGCATTCACATACATGGGATGGTATGAGAGTCTCCCCTATGTTCAACACAGTTACAACAGGGCTATCCATATCTCCATCGACCATAGCCCATTTCAGGTGGGGCTGGGATTCCAGCCCTTGGGTCCCATTGATGTTGCACTACCTCTTTGCCCCACACACACAGACTATTCCCATGTTCAGTTTGATACTGACAAAGCCACCAGATTCATTGAGTGGATTTAACACATTTGCCAATAGGTCCATGAGATTTTGTAGAAATCCAATTCTAAGTACAAGCAACGCCATGATCAACACATGGTAACACACCATTTTCAGGTTGGAGACAAAGTATGGTTACATTTTCAGAAGGAGCATCTTATGGGGCCCCATAAGAATTCCTTCCCACTTCTCTATGGGCCTTACACTATCACCAAGGGTGTGGGTAGCAATGCTTCTGAGTTCAAAACTCCAACCTTCCTTGGCTTGTACCCAGTGTTCAATGTGGACCTCCTTTGGCCATATTTTCCACCATTATTGGACACCTTAGAGATCACTATAACATATGACACCAACTGACATCAACCTTGACTACATGGAACAATCATCCACTAATTAGATAGTGGACACATAGGTCAAGGGAACTCGCCAGCAGAGGATCCAACTTTATTGGGCTGTCAAGGTAGGGTAACTCCTACACCAAGGAAAGTGGCTCACCCATGGCCAAATTCAATAGAATTTTCCTCACCTGATGGGGGAACTAAATGAAATGGAGACCATTTATTCCTAAGGGAGGAGGATTGATCCATGTGGATATTGGTGGCCACCCACCTATTCCAACTGGATCCTCTTGACAGTTTTTAGTTCAACACGTTCTTTTGTACTTCTTTGTAATTGTGGTTCTACACTTCTGGGGTTGTCTGAAGCCCTACACATATTCCAAGTGGATATTGGTTTCTTTCCACCTAATCTAACTGGATTATTTTGTATGTTTTCATGTCAACACATCTTTTTGTACTTCCAGGGCCATTTTTGGCCCCCAAGCAATTCTTTTTTGGCTTGCCACAGTCAAAATCTAGACGGAGTTAGAGTTTGACAGAGTAATGTTTAGTTCTCTAAAATACCTTTCCAACGAGCTATCACGCACCTAAAAAAGAGGTCGTACGCAAAAGTTACGACCCCAGGAAGTTGAGGTACCAACTTACCCATAGGGGCCCACACAAATTTTGGCATTTCATCTCCTAGGGTTAGGTTTTTGGATGTCTAGGGTTTGGCAATCATGAGTGATATCAAAAATGCCTATGGAGCCTCATTGTAATCAATCTTCTCAGAAGGATGCACATAGCAACCACATCTCTTCTCAAATATAGCTACCACCATTCGAGCAAGTGTTTCAGTTCTACAGTTTTACAGTTTAAACATATTTCATTTATTCAATAGAAGATATTTTTCACTGGATATCTGTGTTGTTCTTCATATCTTTATGTTTATTGTATTCAGTCTGTTAATCACTTCATTCCACTCCTAAATATGGATCACAAGGTGACCCCTAAGGAATCCCTAGGGACTTCCCCATACGTTCTTGTTTATGGTCACGAATCCATCTTACCAACAAATATCTATCTCCCATCTATTCAATTCTCCCAAGTCTCCAGGGGACATCCTCTCTCCAACATGCAACAACATATTGATAAAATCCTTATGCTAGAAGAGTAAAGGGAAAGGGATAAACAATATTCACTGCTCACCAATAGTTGGTAAAGAGATGGTTTGAAAAACACAAAACTGGGGATAAGAATGTTAGTGTGGGGGATCTATTTTTGAAGTGGGATATGGTTAATGACCCAAAGGGGAAACACTCTAAGTTTCAAAATTTATGATTGGGTCCTTACTAGGGAGCAGAGAAGATTGGGGTTGAAAATTATAGAATGAAAAACATGGAAGGTGAATTGGATTCTCTTCTTGTAAATGGTCAAAGCCGCAAAATATCTTTTACCTAGCTACTCCTTATGAATATTTTTGTACCATAGTTTCTTTTTGTTTTTTGAGTTCTTTGATTGTTTCATTTTATTTTGGGTGATAACTTTGATGATCCATTTTTGTTCTTGTTCTTGTTTATTCTTTTTCTTCTGTGTGGAAGATAATGCTAAGTCTTAGTTTTGGCAATACTTGTTGAGACAATGCTCTTATATCATACTTTCTATTTTTCACACTAAAGTAAGGGGAACCAATTTTGAATAGAACTAGAAGTCAGAAGATACTTATATATTTGTATGTATATTATCTAGGGAGCGACATATGGTCTGACTTATGGTCTGAAAGTTCTGAAGGGGAATTATGGAAAATAAGGGAAGTATGTTGCATTCTTTGTAGAAAACTAATGAAAATGATAATCTTCTTAAATAAGAATGATAAACAAAGCCAAAGTATTGATCACTCTCCTCAATAAACATATTTCATCCTCCTAGAATCTTATTCCTATCCTATAATAATTCCTAATCATAAAACATATATAGTAATAGATACTTATGCTTTGCATTATAATAAATAAAGAAAAGAGTGATGAGGTAGGAAAATAACTCAAGGGGAAATCATGATGTCAAGAAGGGAACGTAAATATCTCCATCAGGGATATGGATGCTCACTGGAAATAGATCAAGGTCTCTGATGTTGGAATAACTCTGTCGAGGCCACAGATGCTCACTAGCAGTGGAGCAACACCAAAAGGGTGTTCAAGTACTTAGAGGTTGGGAACCCTAAAAGTCTCTTATCATGGGTGGTATTAGATTTCTTCTTGATTGTAAGCATGAACCATTGGTCCAAGGTAAAGAGGATGGAAATCATACAAATACCCATCATTAGGAATCTATGATTGTTCCCTATATCATATGCACACCAATCTATAAATAACTTTTGAGTTCTTATCTCATATCAAAATTTACTCTTGAAATTGTTATGATTTTTTTAGATATGGTCATATATTCTAGTTTCATCCAATGAATCACCATTTTTTGATCATTTAGCACACCCTTAAAATTTGTTGACATTTTAGGGTACCACTTTCTTTTTGGTTATTGACTTTCTGGTCTTTTACCATTTTTTTTTTAATATTTTTTGCATTTTTTTTTGGTTTTCTTTTACATTCTTGATTGATTGATTTCTTTGACCATTTTTTGAGCCATAGCCAAAGATTAATATAAACCCAAGTGACGAAACACACATATCTATGCAAGGTTCACCAATTGATAAGAAGGAATAATTCACAAAATAATTCAAAAAGACCTCTTTCTAAAAAAATCTCGATGAGAGCATCAGGTCGGGTGCATAAACATGAAGGGACAAAAAAAAAGGATCAAGGGCTTAGCCTAATGATGTTTTATAACATGTCCCAATCGTATTATTGGCATCAACAAAGGGTGAAAAAACATGAAGGGACAACAAAAAAGGCTCAAGGGCCCAGCCCGATGATGTTTTATAACATGTCCCAATCGTATTATTAGCATCAACAACCATTGAGTAACAATGCAGATGCACCTAATATTTGTCTATTTCCCAATGGGACCATTTGTATCGATCAAAATCCCATGAAAAACAAGAATATGTTGCAAAGAAACCTAGTCCCTGCATATTAAGGAAGAGTTTCCTATGTACATTGTAAAGAGTGAGTTACACTTGTTCTTCCTGCTTCATCTTTCTCAAAGATTTAAACAACATCCACATTAATGGTTTGGCCCTTCTTTTGAGAAATGCATTTGCTAGTCTATAGTTGTTTTACATCCATTTCATTGTTACAATAACAATGTGAATATTAATGTGAATGTTTTTCTATAGTAATGAGATATTATAGTTGTTTTGCTTCCATTTCATTGTTACAATAAATAACAATGCGAATATTTGCTACAGTAACTATTGTTGCAATAAAGTTACAGTAATTATTGCTGCAATAAAGTTATTAGTAAAATGTCTTACCACAAATAAAAGTGTGTAGATGGCTTGAGAAACAAGTTTGTGTATATTTGGCTTGAGAAACATAATGTTTTTTCTAGAAAAGTCACCAATTAAAAGACAACATAATCTTCAACGACATCAAAATCAACAATAATATTTTTTTACATGACAAGTATTTGCATTGCACAGTTGTGTTTGTAAATGGGAGGCTTCAACTCAAGTGGGTGGCATTGTTAATGGCCTATTTTATGGCCATAAAAGATTGTGATTCAAATTCTAAGGTGTTGAAAAAAAAAAAGGTCACCCTGTTCGATTTGATACCTAGAATCTTCTCTATAGAATGACTCACCCTTTGAATGCTCGCCCAACAAGACCCGCAAATTGGGTAGTTCTGCATTTCTGTACAACAATAGAGTTTTGGTATTCTATACATCGGTGCTTGTTCTGCCTTTTTGCAGCCTTTCAACCTCTTTCAACAACTTGTTGCTATGGGGTGTTGCCTATTTGACCATTTTCCAGATCGATAAACCCGCATTGAAGCTAGTTTATGGGTCAAAGTAGGAAGAAGCACTTAAGTAGCACGGGCCCTCACTGATAATTTGAGAACCCAAAGAGATTGTCCGGGAGAGAAAGAACGATTACGGGGTCTAGCTTTTCTTGTTTACAAAACAAAAGCAGTACTAGTTGCAGTTGTTTATCCAGCAGCTAAGGTGGTTGGAAACCCTCATAATCTCGAAATGGTAATACCAAAAAGGGTGGAAACTTGGTCCTGGAATATTTAATTGGGCTGGTCGCTACTCCATTGGAAGCCCCTAGTGGGCTGCTACCCTTGTTCCCCAGAGAGAAAGGACTTAGTGTCCTTCTTGAGCCCAATTTCCTTGATGAGCCCAATTCACATAGTACAATTGTTAAAGTTGTTACCTCACGAGATATCAATTGAGTCCCACGGATTCAAAAATGAATCTTGTGTTGATGCTGACTGGTGTCAAGCTTAGTTGGGTTGAGTTTAGAGCTGAGTTAGGGAATAGTTATAGTATCTATTTTTATCTAGTAATGCTCCCCCTCGCCTCCTACTTCTTATAATACTTTTTTACTGTAGCAGGCAGTTTAGAGCTTCATATATTTTATTATTGAAAAGTTGTTCATTTTTACCTCGATGATGGATGAGTCGAAGTTCGAATGGAAGTGATTATAGAAAGTATTAAAAGGGCTCTATCTGCCTAGGCTCATTCTGTTAGATCTCATTCTGTGCGGAAGGAGTTGAAGAATGAAATGAGGATACGGCCTGGGTGCATTTACTAGAGAGGATGTCTTCCAGGATTGGCATTATTGATTGAATCGATACTGAATACTTCCGAGAATGGTTCGTATCTCCCACTCTCCCTAAAAAAAAAAGGTATATTATGCTGATGTTTATATCAATATTAAAAATAAAGAAGTTACATGAATATAGAATAACTCACCAAAATCATATATAAAAAGTCTTAACATTTTTTAAATCATATATAAAAAGTCTTAACATTTTTTGTTTTTCTCTGCTAGAGTTAAGTTCATAATCAATCTTTTAATTATCATTGGCAAAAGCTCTCCAGTTTGATAGTTGTTTTCCAATTTAAAAGTAAAAAATGTAAAGAAATAGATTATAGTGAAATTGTTTCAGATTAGACAATGTTTCATTTACATAGAAAATAAAATTGTTGATGTTTTTAAAATCCTTCTTCAGATCTAGAAAATGGATACTGAAATATGATTAAATTAATTTTACTTTTAAATTACATATTCTTTGCTCATGGATAACATTACTAGTTCATTAAAACGCCCCTTCCATGTTACAATTTTACATATTAAAACGCCCATTCCATGTTACAATATTACAAATATGTAAGCACGTTTTCCTAATTGTGTGCCATGGAACTCCCTGACTTCCATGATATCGACTGAAAATTTTGTATGGAGATAGTATTGCAATAAGAAAAAACAATTCCTAAAGTATCAATGAACTTTGATTTTTCTAAACAAAGTATAGTACTATGATATAAGTTTTCATTTTTCAATTTTAAACTATGCAATTTCTCTTGAGTAAAAAGTAAATGCATTTTTTGATAATTTAATTTAGGCTTCCATAAAACATGAGTGAACAATTTCTTTTGAGTAAAAGGTAAATCTATTTTTTTAATAATTTAATCATCCACCTGTCCAAGAAAAAAAGGACACGCGTCCATAAATCAAGAAGAAACTCAACACGTGGCTATTGAATGTCTGTGAGAGCCTTAATTTTTAGTGCATGCCTCCATTGTTTCCTGATGCCATTTCCTTTGGAAAAACAATACGCGGGTCAATGAAACATGAAAATCTACTTTGTTGAAGGTATGCTCTTTTGGTTGAAGTATCAATGAAATTCACATTGCACTAGTTGGAGTAGTTTGAGATTGAGTTCCAAGTCCAGTGCCAATGTGACTCGATTCAAGGCACTTTGGACTGATCAAAAGGGAAATTAAATTTGAACCATTGAAAATCTAAACTTATACCCCATACACTCCTTGTAGTGTTATTTATTTCCCCATCGTGAGACATGTTAGAAGACCATATTACCAATCAATCATTGACACATCATTGTTTTCATCTTCCATGCCTCGTTGGATATCCATTCATCAAAAAATGTATGAGTTCCACGTCATTATATTGTATGGTATTTGGACACCTATGGTCAGATCGAGGTTAGTGTTAAGTTACACACAAGCTTTTCATACCTCCCGATACCGATGAGCATGAAGCGTGCCAATAACACTTTTTCAAAATCACCGATAGACATGTCTTGCATCAAATAAATCATTAAAGGATGGTGGAGTGTACAAGTAATCATTTAACATGATAAATTTGCAGAATCTTCCTCCCATGCTCAAAGATTTGGTCGTTTAAACTCACGTGTTTTCCCTAAATTACTTCTATTGTTAACCAAGTAAGATACTGTAATTTTTGCATGCACAAACAAGACTCACTCTCACCCTGCAATCTTGAGTAATTTATCTCTATTCATGTGCTATCATAGAGAAGTTTCTACTAACCAATGATTACAGACAGGGAAAACATTTTTAGGTAAGTGTCATTAACATTGGTTGTATATCACTCAATAATAGATACACTTTGTTTTCTTTTTCATTCAAGTTTTCCCAAGAAATTCACCATCATTCATTCTTCTTTATATGGTTATATGAAAGGTACAATGCCTCCTATAAGAGATCCAACACCAATATCTCCAAAGAATACTAGAACTAGGTCAGGGGATGTTGAGGTAGAATCTATTGTTTTGCCCTTAAAAATAGAAGACCCGCCACATCAAAGAGTACATACCACGTCAAATATTGCTAATGCAATTGGATTTCAAGGGTTTTGTTCTATAAGGAGGCCAAGGTTCGAAACTCGCAGTAGTCGGGAGGAGACACCCAAAAAATCCAGTCATCTTAAGGGTTGGTGTGGCCCAGGTTGGGTGTGATCCCTGGGTGATTTTGATGGCCTAGGTGCCCCTCGGTCATAGTTTCGTAGACCACAGGCTAGTCCTATAGGAAATGGACACGCTAGAAAACAAAAAAAAAGGGTACAAATCTGTTCATTAGATTCCCACCAAGGAATATTTCCACATTGGTGCCAATTCTTTAGGACAGAGAGCCATGCATAGGAGGCAAAGTTGTCACTAAAAAGATCCAGGTTTCACCTAGTATCCTCTAATGAACCGATCATTAAATATGTAGAGATAATGTAATGGATCATCAGTAACACTGACCCCATAACTGCAAAATTATCAATGATAGTGATCCGGATTTTATGAGCAGAACAAAATGACTATAGGTTATTAACAGGTGCTTAACAAAAAATAACAGAGATACAATAAAACTGGTTTTTTATTCAATAAGGAAATAAGATGAAACTGTAAAATGCAACGAAAAACAAGCTTGTTGGAATGGTGGCGACTTATCTCTGAGAATAGATGTGATGACTGCGCTCATTCACAAGAAGATGATTACAACGAGGATATGAAGACCCTTTTACATAACCATGAATGCCAAAAACCCTAGACATCCAAAAACCTAACCCTAGGAGATGAAGCACCAAAATTCATGTGGGCCCCATTTGGGTAAGTTAGTACATCAACTTCCCGGGGTCATAAATTTTTGCATACGATCTCCGTTTTAGGCGCATGATAGCCCATTGAAAATGTATCATCGAGGATATTCATTTTGGGGGCAACATATAGGGAACTTCCATGTTGCTCCCCGTTTTCCCAAAAAACATTGTTTAGGGCCTCAAAACGACTCTGAAAGTTTCAAGACTCGAAAAACTGCTAAAAATAGTAAATTACCAAAATTGCCAAAAAACTGTTTTGAGCCAGTTGGAAAAGGTGGGTGGAAATCGATATCCACCTGGATCAATCCTCCCTCCTTAGGAAGAAATGGTCTCCATTGCATTGAGTTCCCCCATTAGATGAGGAAATTTCTGTTGAATTTGGCCCTGGGTGAGCCACTTGCCTTGGTGCAGGAGCTACCCTGTCTTGACCACTCGATAAAGCTAGATCCTTTGTTGTTGAGTGCCCTTGATCTGTGTGTCCACAATTTGATCATTGGATGCATGTTGTATGCAGTCGAGGTTGAGCTCTATTGGTGTCAATTGTTTTGCTACTTCTGAGGTGTCCAATTATGGTGGGAAATAAGGGCGAAGGAGATCCACATTGAACATTGGGTGCAGACCAAGGAAAGGAGGAATGTTGAGCTCAAAAGAATTATCCCCCATGACCTTCATGGTGGTGTATGACCCATAACAGAGTGGGAAAATATTCCGATGGGGTCCTGTAAGGTGTTCTTTCTGCAAGTGCAACCAAACTTTCTCACCCACCTAAAACTTATGTGGCACCCGATGTTGATCATGGCGCTACTTGTACTTGTCATTGGACTTCTGTAGGATATCTTGAACCTGTTGGTGGATGTGTTGGATATGCTCAATGAACCGGGTGGCTTTGTCAACTTCATTTGGAGCAAGAGATGAGTCGGTCTAGGTGACCGCAAGGGGAAGTGCAACATCTATGGGACCCAATGGTTGGAATCCCAACCCCACCTGAAAGGGGTTGTGGCCGGTTGAGCTATGTAGGGCTCAGTTGTAGCTATGCTGGACATAGAGAAGGCTCTCATCCCATGTGTGAGGGTTCTTGGAATTATACATGCGAAGGATATTCACAATCATTTGATTTACGACCTCGATTTGACCATCTATCTGGGGGTGGAAGGTCATGGATTTGGTGAGCTTGGTGTCCAGCAGTGACCAGAGGCTCGACCAGAATGTGTTGAGAAATCGACTGTCCCTATCTGAGACAATGGTTTGTGGGATTCCAAAATGTACCCAGACTCGTTCAAAGAAGATCTTGGCAGTGGCCTCTGCTGTGATGCTCTTCTTGTAGGCAACCATAATCACCATCTTAGAAAAGCGATCAACAACCACAAAAACATAGTCATTTCCCTACTTGGTGGATGGGAGGACTGACATGTAGTCCATTGAGATGGATTCCCATGGCCTGTCAGGAGTAGGAAGAGGGGTGTACAGGCCCTGTTTCTTATTGGTCGGTTTGGAAATAGTGCAGACAGTGCAAGACCCGATATACTTTTTGACCTCCTGTCAAAGTTTCAGCCAATAGAAATGTTTCTGTAGCATTGCCAATATATTTTCAATGCCTAAGTTTCCTGCCACCCGACTGTACTGGGCTTCCCAGATCATCTTTGCTCGCTCGCTTGATGGAACATAGATATGGCCTAGAAAACACAACAACCCATCCTGAAGATGGAAATTATTGACCACTACGTTTGCACCCAACATTTGGTAGGCGGTGGCGAAGTCTGGGTCTGTCTCACAGACTTGGGGCCATCTAGAGGTCTCATTGTCACAAGAGTCTAGCACCGTGGTGAGTGCCACGATTAGCGATCTGTTGAGGCAATCAACGACACGTTTGGTGCTTCTTGTTTTATACTTGATGTTGAGGTGGAATTACTGCAAGTATGTAGACCACTTTTGATGGCGGTCATTCTGCAATTTTCCTTGTGTCTGCATGAATTTCAGTGGCTTATGATCAATGTGGATGAATCTCTCCCTCCCAAGAATGTAATGTCTCCACTGGCGAAAAGCTTTCACAATGGAGTACATTTTTTTGTCGTAAGTAGGGTATTTACGAACAACATATAATAGTGTCTCACTATGATAGGCCATGGGGTGGCCATGCAGAAATTACTAGGGTTGAGCACAAGCGTTGCTTCAAATTATCGAATGCTTTTTGTTGAGACTGGCCCCATGCAAATTTCTCCTTACCACCACCCCTGGTTATTTGGTTGAGGACCCATGCAATAAGGGAGAATCCCAACATGAAACTACGGTAGAAATTAACAAGGCCCAAGAAGCTTTGAAGATCAATGAGTGTGGTTGGGGCTGGCTAGCCACGGATGACTTGGATCTTGGTTGGATCCACATGCCGAAGGAACATTTTTCCAAGTTGGCGTATATCTTGTGCTGCCGTAGGGTGTGTAGAACCTACTCATTTGCAAGTGTTCGGCCCAAGTCTTGCTATAAATGAGAATGTCATCCATATACACCACTACAAAAGTATTGGTGAATGGTCACAGGATATCATCCATCATCCTCATAAAAGTGGCTAGATCATTTGTCAAACCAAAGGGCATGACCAACCAGTCAAAAATGCCTTCCTTTGACTTGAAGGCAGTATTCCATACATTTGTCTGTTCTATCAAGACCTGGTGGTAGCCAGACTTCAGATCAATCTTACTGAAGTATTTGTCTCCCATGAGTTGATCAAGGAGGTCGTCGATTCAGGCAATCGGGTACCAGTTTCCGAATTTGATTTTATTGAGAGCCTGATAATCAATGCAGAGTCACCAGGTTCCATATTTCTTCTATACTAGCATGATTGGGCTCCCACAAGGTGATGAGCTGGGACAAATGTGCCCCTTGTGGAGAAGCTCTTGAATTTGTCGCTTGATCTGCTCATTCTCTAATAGAGAGTGACGATAGACTGGCCCATTGGGCAACAGTGCGTCGGGAGTTAGATCTAAGGGTTCTTGGCTTGGCTACGTAGAGGTACCTCGGTAGGTGAGGAGAAGATATCCAAGTATTCTTCCATGACCTTATCTACTTGCTTCTGCTGTGTGGAGAGTTCGACCATAGAGACCCTGGATGTGGCTGTGATATTTCACTCATTCTGAGAGAGAATCACGAAGAATACAAAGTTCCCCATCTGAGAGATGACCTTCCTGCATTTCTTAGAAGAGATCAAGAAATAACACTAGGTGGGATTGCCTCGGGTATCTTGTACAATTTCCTGTTCAAAGTAATAATAACACTATGAGGCCTAGAATCATATACAACATGACGTTTCCATAAATAAGTTTGGCCCAAAAGAAAATCACAAACTTTGAGAGGTGCAACATCACACAATACCTCATCTTTGAAGGGATTGATGTCTTATGACAGTCGACACTGTTGGCAAATATGGAGATTGCTTCTTTGGCGGAGCCATCCAATGGTGTAGGGTTGTGGGTGTGGCGTTGTCGGTAGGGCCAACTGTTTGATGACCTCTTCTGAGATTAGGTTCTTCTGGATACTGCTATCAATGATGAAGTGCAATGGAGTGCCTTTTACCCACATATGTGAATGGAATAGGTGCTCTCCTTCTTCTGGCTCATGTGGTTCACTAGGATGGAGCTTGGTGGTAGCAACGGTGGCACTGGGTTCCATGTCAATGATCCATCTTCCCCTTTCTGGTTTTGACTCAGAGTCATAACCCACATCTGATTCAGAGGCTTTCACTTCGGCCACCAACGACTTCTTTGAGAGGCATTCAACAATGTTATGACAAGGGATCTTATGGAAGTTGCACCACTTCCTGGCGTCTTTCTTTATCTTTCCGGTGTCCTTCTTTTCTTGTGGTTTGGACTGGTTGTCCTGATACTGTCCATATTTTCTCTGTTCTTTGTTCTGTGGGTTGGGTTCGCTCATTCCTGTCTTTTGTTGTGAGGGGTTCCCATTCCCAAATTTCTGTGTCTTTTGTTTGAGCTTATGCTCGATTTTGATGGCATATCGGTAGGTCGCACCCAGGGATGAGATTTCAAAATGTTCCATTTCAGTCTAGATGTATCTATGTAGAGAAAAAGGATACTTGAGCACCATATGTCGCTCTGAGTCTTTGATACCCAGCTTGGTGCACAAGGTATGGAAGATATTTGTGAAATTTGGCACTGCTTGTTCTCTTTCTTGCCACAGTGTGGTCCATTTGGTATACAAGTTGTTATAATTTCTGACAGGGTAGTATTGTTCCTTAATAAAATCCCTAAAGGATTCCCAGGTGTTCGTGACTATAAATAATGAGGGTTCCTCTATTTCCTTTTTCTCATAGAAAGTTTCCCACCAATCTTTGACATGGGGAACAGATTTGAGGAGCGCAAAAGTAATATTTTCTCTATTCGAAAAGTTACAGACAGAAAAATACCCTTCTAGTAGATTCAAACACTTGTCTACAACATCTGCGTCTATATGACCTTCAAATATAGGAATATTGAAGTTTATTTTTACCTTCAAGGGGGCAGCACCTCCGCTCGAATAAGATATGTCGCCTATTGGTATTCGCTGAAGGATTTGCTGAAACTATCCATCATCGCGTTCCTCTGTTGCGTGAGGGATTCCTCAAGCAACATTTTGAAAGGATCTCCTATCCCATCATATTTCTTTTCTCCTACCATAAAAGGTCGCTTGTGCGTGTAAGAGATTTTGTCCTCAAGAGAAACAAGCTCGAGACCCAACTCTTTGTACTCTGACCTCATTGGGGACATGCATTAAGACGAAAAGGAGAAGACCGCTCTAGTACCACTGATCTGGATTTTATGAGTAGAACAAAATGAATATAGATTATTAATAGGTTCTTAACACAAAATAAGAGAGATGCAATAAAACTGGTTTTCTATTCAATAGGGAAATAAGTTGAAACTATAAAATGCAGCGAAAAACAAGCTTGCTTGAATGGTGGTGGCTTATCTCTGAGAAGAGATGTGACGACTGTGCTCATTCACAAGAAGATGATTACAATGAGGCTCTAAAGGCCTTTTTACAATAAATAGGAATGCCAAAAACCATAGACATCCAAAAACCTAACCCTAGGAGATGAAGCGCCAAAAGTCATGTGGGCCTCATTTGTGTAATTTAGTACATCAACTTCCCGGGGTCATAACTTTTGGATACAATCTCTATTTTAGGCACATGATAGCCCATTGGAAAGGTATCGTCGAGGAGATTCATTTTGGGGGAAACATTGAAATAACTTCAATGTTTCTCCCCATTTTCCCAATAAACGTCGTTTAGGGCCTCAAAATGGATCTAGAAGTTTTAGGACCCAAAAAACGGCTAAAAATAGTAAATTACCAAAATTGCAATAAATCTGTTTTGAGCCAGTTGGAAAAGGTGGGTGGCCACCGATATCCACCTAGATCAGATAAGGAGGAATCCATTGGGTATTTCCTCCCTCGGGATGTTAATAAATATTACAAACTCTTAGATCCCAAGGAATCCCTTAATAAGGATTTTGTAAACTCCTTTTATGAGAAATATGAAACTAACAAAATCCTCTAGAACTGGTGGAAGGAATATAATACATTTTTCAATAGATTAATATGAATATATGATATCACAAGTCTAAGGGAGCCTTATATGTATGCAATGGTATTGTTATGCAGATTGTATGGAGAGAAGGATTGATATTATTTTTTTGAAACCTGGTTTCCTTTGGAATACCATGTGGTTATGTGGGGTAAGGTGTTTAATTAGGGAACCATCATCTCAAAATAGCTCAGTCTTAAAATTGGTCAAGCCTAGACACCACAACTAGGAACTTCTCCTATATTTCATATGGTGTCATTCCTTCTTAATGTTTGTCTTCTCACAACACATTCCTAGGGTTTTCACTTAGCCGACAAGTTTCTTATCCCCCATTGCATGTATAGTTCAGTATGTTATGGGAGAATAAATACAAGATATTTTATTCTCATATTTGTGATTTATTTTGGATATAATCTATTTTCTTATCTTTGGACAAGAATGTCCTAGATTGTCTAAGCAAGACAAAAACATTCTAGCCTACATAGGTAACTGGTACATTGAGGAAAAACATACCTATCTTCATATCTATGGAGACATTAGTCCACCTCAATAGTTTTCCATTCATGTTTCTGATTGGCTTGTAGTTGAATAAATATGTTATCGGTCTATAATGAAAGGTTTCAAATCCCACACTAGTCAAAGACAAGAAGATATTTTTTATCCCTTATGGCTTCTAGGTTGGTTTTATTATGTAGTAAGGGATTATAAGCATGCCAAGCAAGAAGAAAAGGTTGAATTAGAGTATAGGTTCATGACTGGAAGGTTAAAAAATCATGATACTAAAGGTTTTATCCTCAAACATGATGAACATGTCTCTTTAAGTTGGCCACATGCTCATAAGAAGTGGCGAGAATAAATTTTTACTAAGGATTTTCAATATTGGAAGGAGGTAGAGAAAAGGAAATCCCACCCAAATATAATTTTTTTTTCCTCCTTTTCACTAGAATAAAATATTAATATGATTAAACAAGGGGCTTCTTCTAACAAGGAAGTAGACAGAGAAAGGAAGGAAGAAGAAGAGAGACTAAAGGTATAAAAAGAGAAATAGACCCTACAAGAGGAAGAGGGGGAGATTATCAAAGAGAAAGAACAAAAAAGGAAGTTGCATGAGTAGTTAAGGAAGAAAGAGAAGGAAAATGAAACTCAACATTGGTTAACAGATCAAAGGAAAAAGGATAAAAAGGAACAGAGGAAAAAGGAGTTTATAGAGAAAAGAAAAAGGAATTATGAAGAAAAGGCTCAACAAGAAGAAGAAGAACTAAGGAAAAATCATGAGTAGGAGAGATCCAGAGAGAGAAGAAATCTCCAAGAAGAAGAAGAATATAGGTAAAGGGAGGAAATGAAAAAAATAAATAAGGAGAAGGAAGAACAAAGCCTCAAGGAAATTCAAGAGAATGCCACAACCATTGCAGAGCCTTGTGCTATTATTGATCTAACCAAGGATGAAGAACAAAAATAGTGTCCCCATTACTAATGAGAATGTGACTAAGGAAGAGCCTTCAACATATCCAATGGGGGAAAAGAACATGGATATAGGTGGTGAAAACAATAAGCATGACACAAAGACACATAAAGAGGACACCATAGAGACAAACATTGGACAAGATCATAGTCCAGCTGGTGATCAATATCTATAAGTACCTTTTCTTGTGAATCATGAAGGAAATGAAATTGTACTAGATACTCAACTGGATAAATATGGTGAACAAGGCCATGATACAAGTGCAGATAATGATACAGGTGATGAAGACGTAGGAAGAAAGAAGGAGAATAAGGAAGACATGAATATCACATGCGAGAAGACTTCAGAGAAAGACAAAACAACTGAGAAATCACCTAAATATTTAATTGGAGGGTCATCGATTGAGGAGAAAAAGGTGGAGGAAACCCAATACAAAACACAAAATACCTTCACAGATGATATAAGTCTTGACACACATGATAAAGAAGGAAGGAAGGATTCTCCATCCAAGGAAGAAAGTCAAGACCCCATATTTGGGAACTTAAATACCCTTGAAAGTTTAAGAAATATCTTATCTAGGGGTGATCATCCACTTCCCCAACGTGTTGGGGAAGTGGATGATCTAGATTCCTTTTCTTATGATCAAAATATGAGGTCTATTTCTAAGAGGAGCCAAAGGAAAGGGAAAATTACACTAGACAACAATGTGCTATGTACCTTTGAAGAGGTATTTCTTGACATTAAAAAAGAAACAAATGAGTGAATTGTTTTCAATAGGCCTCGCCATCTCTCATGCATCATTCAAAAAAGTGGTAGCAGAGGAAATAAGGATGGAGTTTGATAATAAGGAAGTGGTTTCTCTCAAACATCAGGTGCAGTATTATCAGGAGGTTGAGGGAGAAACAAATATAAGGAAGGATTTCTTGGAAGAACATGACAAGCGCCTAAAAATTCAAGATGATTTGGTGATAAAGGAACTTGGTCTTTAGGAAGAATCCATCATTCTTGGGATCACACATAGGGAATTCCTCAGATGGGCAGAGAAGGGTTCTAGAGAACTGGGCATAGTTGAATTCCTTCAAGAGGTGAAAAGGGGGAAAGGTGTCGAAAATCATGACATAGATATTGTATTTGGAGAATGAATTTCCCAGATGCATTCATTTGAATTTTTTTTGGTAAGAATTGTAACAGAGCCAAAGGAAAGAGTTGAGAAAGAATGGGAAATGCGCTATAGAGCCCAGGAAAATATAAATCAGACAATTACCAACTTCCTATTGCTAATGGTTAGGTCTCCCTTATATTTTTGTCCAATAGAAGAGGTATCAACATGTTTGCAGAGAAGTTCCTATGAGTACAAGGGCGAGGTGTTGAAACACAAACTAACACT